>JAYDZE010553709.1:0-13274 GCA_034509125.1 Monilaria moniliformis | reverse complement strand
GATGACTACTATTTGAACTTACTAGATTGGGGAAGCAGCAATGTTCTTTCAATTGCTCTTGGAAATACTGTCTATTTATGGGATGCCTCCGATGGGAGTACCTCAGAACTTGTTACTGTCAATGAAGAATGCGGCCCCGTGACCAGCGTCAAATGGGCGCCTGATGGAAGGCACATTGCCATTGGTATGAACAACTCCGAGGTTCAGTTATGGGACTCGACTGCTAACAGACTTGTAAGTTCCTTTTTGTTTGTACTTTAGTGATTGTTCTGTCTTGAACTTTTCAATTTCTAAAGTGCTGAATCTTTCGTGTTCTGCAGCTGAGAACTTTGAGAGGCGGTCACGTATCACGAGTTGGTGCTATGGACTGGAACAATCACATCTTGACTACGGGAGGGATGGATAGTCGGATCATCAACAATGATGTCAGAGTGAGGGCACACGTCGTTGAAACCTACCGAGGCCATCAGCAGGAAGTTTGTGGGCTCAAATGGTCAGCCTCAGGCCAGCAGTTGGCTAGTGGTGGAAACGACAATCTCCTTCATATATGGGACAGATCCATGGCGTCGTCAAATGCTCCTGCGCAGTGGCTTCACAGGCTTGAGGACCACACAGCCGCTGTCAAAGCACTTGCATGGTGTCCGTTCCAGGGTAATCTGCTTGCCTCCGGTGGAGGTGGAGGTGACAGGTGCATAAAGTTCTGGAACACACACACTGGTGCGTGCTTGAACTCGGTAGACACAGGCTCACAGGTCTGCGCTCTTTTGTGGAACAAGAACGAGCGCGAACTGCTTAGCTCTCACGGTTTCACTCAGAATCAGCTCACTCTGTGGAAGTATCCTTCAATGGTGAAAGTTGCAGAGCTCACTGGCCATACATCTAGAGTTCTTTACATGGCTCAGGTACCATTTTATCTCACATAAAGATTTCTAGCTTTGCACGTTTGCTATTGCCTTTCTTTGACACATTTCTTCGTATCATTGCATTTTTCCAGAGCCCAGATGAATGCACGGTCGCATCTGCAGCAGGGGATGAAACTCTTAGGTTCTGGAATGTGTTCGGGAAACCCGAAGTAGCCAAGGCGGCGCCAAAGGCAGCAGCTGCGGAGCCGTTTGCTCACTTGAATCGCATCAGATAAGCCGTGTTTGTTTTCTGATTACTACTCCAACTGCAGAGATTGAGCGAGAAGAGAGCTTTATCAGTTTTATACTTCCATTCTTTCTATTTCATGTAAAGATTTCGCAAATTCTGAACTGATTTCAGGATTGATAATGCTGATTTTTAAAGTCACAGATTGTGACAAATCTCCTCTTATAATTTTATATATACAGAATAACCTCTCATGATCATTATCAGTTTATACTTGATTATTCTATTCATGTAAAGATTTTGAAAATTATTTCTAGTCATGCAAATAGCAATGCAGAATCATGAATCATGGTAGTAACTATCCTAGTCACTTAACTTGTGCAATTTTCAAGTTAATATTTTAGAGCATCTAGTCTCTTTGTGATGATTATAACTAATAAGAAATAAATATGTATGACTTCAGAAATCATGTCACGGAATTGGGGGATGTTTCAGTAGCCTTATAGATTGGACTTAGTTTCTAATTAGTAATAACAATAATTTGGTATCGATAATTTATTGTTGGAGTTCATAATTATTTTTAGTTAATTAATATTAATGAGTTCATTATCTTCATCATTATTTCATTTGGATTTATAATTATTTCTAGTATATATTTTCATTTTTGCTACAAAACTCATCAACCTTTGTACGAGCTGTAATTTACCACAATGAATTCCATGACGGTGCTGTCAAATATGATGATCTTGATATTCATTCAATCACACATAAATAAGTTAAAATGTGATTTAAAGGGTTTCCACCTCAATTTCCCATTTTCCCAAACTAGTACCAGCTTCCAAAAATATTTGCCCTTTGGGATCCCATTTCCACTTTTGCCTAAAGAGAAAATTAGCATATAGCCAAGCGGAAAAATACATGTACATGAGAAAACTAGAAGCAATCTTGAACAAACAGAACTACTTGTATTCATATCAACAGGTGATAACAGACTCCCTCGAATAAAAAATAAAATAAAAAAGGAAAAATGTAATAACAGACTCCCTCAGATAAAAAAAAAAAAAAAAAGTGATAACAGACAGCTACTTCTTACAGCCCTCTTCTTTCTTTCCTACAAGAACTCTCAACCACCATAACCACCTATCCCGAGCTCAAAAACCGTGGCAGCTACGTGAACTGCCGCCTCATGTAAGTGTCCTCGTGCACGAATACGGGAGGGGCCTCTGCATCGTGTGGCAGGTATTGAGGTTGTCCCATGGCGATCGCACCTCGACTGGGAGGAACAGGTTGGCCCCACGTCTCGTTCCCGTCCTTACCGGAGGTTAAGGTGAGGTAGTAGAAGATCCCTAGAGTCACACTGGCGAGGGACAGGACTGCAGCTCCGGCAAAAACACCCGGTTTCACAACGTAACAGTAGTAGTTGCCAAAGTATAGGTTCTCCTCACCGTGCTGATCATTGAGAGCCGCACCCGTGAGCAACAGAAGGAACGCAATGACGAAGGTGAACCTGAACATTATGCCATGAGACATAAGATTTTAGACTGAATCTCAAGTTTGATTTATGCGTTGGTATTTAATTTGGGATAAATATATCTAGCCCAAAGTGTGCACATTTCTTACTTCAAATAACTACATATTAGCACCCCCATAAAATGACTTTGTTTTCAAGTATAGGACGGGCACAACTTATCCTGTATAGAAAAGTTGGTGTTCGTCATTTCCAATTGCCAACACAACTCAGTACTGGAAAAAAAGTGGGCCCCGTCCCATATCTAAAGAAGAAGTCACTTTGTTTTGTAAAAAATTGTCATTACCCTACCAATTACCAGCTCTCGTGTTTTCTTGTCCAAGAAGAAAGACGAGGAGCATAACAAGTCATTGTTCGTTGCATTTAAGATAATCAAATATGCATCACGTTTCTATCTAATGATCACATTTGGTGAACTCACACGACCGCATGAGCATTATACATAGAAATGACATGATAACGGATTAGTTACCAGGAGACGACAAAGCACACGAGTGCTATACTCCAGCTAGAGCTAGATTGATGAGAGCCTTTCCTACAAAAAATGCATCCAGTTGCAACATTGATGATAATTTGAGCAATCATGAGAGAAACAGCTGCAGTTAACCCGAGGACTAGCGCAGGACTCCTCGGATATACACATATAGAAGGGGATGGAAACAGGACTTGGCTACCCTGCATGAATGAATCAAAGATTTGAACGAGAAATTTGATCGAAAAATAAACCACCACATGGAAGCCAACGCAACAACTTGCAACAATTTTTGTAGGGATTAAAAGAAATGTAAAATTTCCGACTATCAGCAAATTGAGAAGAACAACCTAGTCAGGTGAGTAGAGGAACTCACAGCCACATTCAGATGTAATTCTGTATGTCACAATGGACAATAAACATACAGTTTTAGAGAATAAAGAATAAATATTCACATTCTTAAAATTCGACAATAAGCTACGCATGTCAAGAAAAGGTAAGGGAATGAAACTGATTGGTGCGTGTTTAGATTCTTATAGTCTTTTGCAGGCTTACACGTGCCGTTGAGATTTCAACAAGCTCGAGAAATCAAATAATTAGTGAGGAAAACGGATGCAATAGTAGTGTTGATAAAAAACAAGCCTTGTTCAGTTAATGTTCCAAAGCTACTTCACATCTACCAAATTTACTCAGAAATGCTTCAGCTTGTACAATCAAACAGATTACAATGAACCGAGAAGCATTCCAATACCCGAGGCTAGTTGAGTCTTAAGAGATATGCATATGCCTACCGCTCTCTTTTGCAGGTAACTGAGAATGGGGCTTCTCTTTCTTCTTTTTCTCTTCTTTTATTCACGAAAATTGTGTAGATGTACACTAGATATACATGCTCAATATAGCAAGATGAAGCACATCATGATCCGTATAAACTCACAATACAAAATAAAGGAAACCAAAAGAGAAGCTGAATCACCTAAAACATGAAACTGAAACTCAACTAACAAGCCTCTCACATCAAAACACATTAAAGATATGGTATAACTTTATTAACTTATATTCCAAACTCAATATTACTTTTAATAATACAAAAATAACAAGAAAATTTAGTTTCTGCTTAATTCTTGCAAACTACACCAGTTATTTACCATCACATTCAACTGTCTCTTTCTACAAATCCAATCCTAACATTAACCAAAACAAGTTGACTAACTAATCTTTAAATTGCTATTTAGCTTAGAATAAATGACCTATTCAACCTTTTGCCTAAAAACTTCATAAATAGAGCTTTGAACATATCCATCAAATATTTCCCTTTTCAGGAAATAAAAAGCCCTACTTCAGCTAGCAAGAATCTCAAATTCTTATGCCCTTTTAAGTACATCCCAACAACAGATTATCATACTTCGAAAAGGAAATCACAAAAACTAACTAAACAAAACAATAAGGAATTTTCAATTTTCCAACCTAAAAAAGAAAAAAGAAAAAAGAAAATATGTTTTTTTTAATACAAACAAAATCTAGAAATGTTTCAAAGAAAGTGTGAAGAACTAAGCAAAATATGAATAAATGCACAAAGTAGATGTCTAGAGCAGAAACATACAAAGCAAAAGGTCCAATTTGAGTAAAAAATTGCAGCAAAAATTTACCTTAATCCTCTTAGCCTCCGCGGCAAAGCCTGTGGCAGCAGATAATACCCCAAGAAACCCCACAACACAGCACACTAAAATTACCCGTCTCTCCATTCCTTCGTTTCTCTCTCTCTAAAGCTAAAGCTTTCTCTCTCTTTTTGAACCTCTGGAAAAAGACTGTTTTTATTTGAAGAAAAACTTATAGCGTTGAGTGAAGTGTGACAGTGAAGGATGCATTTCATAAAAGAAAGGATTTGAGAAACTTTGTGCCAGCTGAGATTCTTCTATGGATAGAGTGAGAGAGAGAGAGAGAGAGAGAGAGAGCGTGAGCTGATTTCAAGTGTTTTTTTGTAAGTTGGCGACGAAACTTGTGCTTCTTCGGAAAGACACGAACATACGTATATTTTCACATTTGCCAATTAAAATATACATTTATTTTTAAGTCATCTTTTGGCATTTTATTTAATTTATTTGTGGGTTTAATGATTAATAAAGTAACCAACTTATAGTGTGGCTAATAGACTCTTTAAGTTAAGATTAAATTGACTGAAAGTAAAATATTGGGGTATGATTGTAATAGAAATCATATTGGATGCATTTATTAAATGAGTCAAATTTGATCGAGTTTTAATGAACTTACAATGAATCAAATAATTCTGACGATTTCACATCCTTTATTTTGAGTAGGGACTCGAATTGGATTCTTGCCTAATCTAAATTGATCAAAAAATCTGAATTTTAAGAGAATATAAATCTAAACTGATCTAAAATATCTAAAAATTCATTTTCTTTTAATTAAATCCGAACCGACTCGAAAAATTTGAAATATTTCAAAAAAATCCGAAAATCCAAAAATTCAAAATAATTTTATTTAATTATTGTATATATTAGGTTAGAAATATTTAAATAAAATAATATTTGAATAAAATATTTTATTTAATATAAAATAAAATTTTATATATATTAAATATAATTCAGATTTTTTCGGTTTTAAATAAAGCAATACGAACCAAACTGAAAATTCAATTTTTAAAGAAAAAGAAATCCAATCCGATCCGAAAATCTGAATATAATATTTCGATTTGGTTCAATTCGATTATCCAGATTATAAATATTTTGCTCACCCTTAATTTTGAGGAGAGCCATAACAAATTCAAAAAAATATGGGGTCTAAAAAAATTAAATTTACATAGAATTTAAAATTCAACTAGGCAATTACAATGAAAGTTGACGCGATTGAAATTGGTTCAAGATCTAAAAATGAAGAAATCAGAATATAATTGAATAAAATTGAAATATAACTCTTGGGATCGATTATTTTGATCAATAGTAATTAAGAGATAATAATTTAATTTGGAAGAGATTAAAATATTTTGTGAGTGAGAAAGATATTAAAATATTTTGTGATAATTTAAGATATAACAAAATTTAGTTATATGAATAGAGAGTTGTATTCAAATTCGAATTCATCCTTATTGCAGAACTAAGAACAAATTTAAATTGTTAGATTTCATATTTTTATCTGCACTGATTTGTACACATGGCATTTTTAATTTATTGATATAATAATAAAATGACATTAAAGTAATTCTCATTATATGGAGTTAAGATAGAATCCAAAAATTAAGGATATCATTACCTTAACTAATATGTGATATAATTAACGGTTTTTAGCTTCTTCTTTTTATTATTAAGGAAGATTAGTTTTGATATGGAAATAGTCATGTAAATCAAATCAAATAAAGATCATTATATTTCACGATTTTATTTCCATATTTCTTGAACCATATTTTATTTACGTATAATGATGTTGATCAATAATAACAATGATTGATGTATATAACTTTAATGATATAAATGTATGTACGTGAAACTAACATAATTAGCACAATTATATTAATACTGTATAATGAAGTAGCATAAGTAATCTAATAATATATTAATCTGTATATGATGATATACCTTATTCTGATATATATATATATATATATATATATATATATATATATATATAATGATATTTTCATTCATTTATGATGATATACATATTGGAAAAGCATTATAACTTCTTTATCATTTATAATTTTATAATTTATTATATAATTATTAAAAATAAAGATATTATATATGATGATAGTTGTTTTGGTATAAACTAGAAAATAAAATCGTGAATTTATTTGTAGATACATGAGATTGATTAATCACATGATTTTAGAATCTTTTTTTAAATCGTGGGATTTTATATACAATTATACACATTTGATGATATATAATCAACAGTATAATGATACACTATCCTATGAATAGATGTCACAATTTTTGTTATATTTCTAAATGTAACAAAATTTACTTACATTTTTATCTACAAAAAAGTTTATAGATAAATGCGTAGATTTAGTAAATTTTTTGACACTTCCCATGGTGTCATTAAAATTGTGGATAAATAGTTCAATTATATATATATATATATATATATATATATGGGTGTATTAGGGTGAAACTCTCCCTAATTACAAAACTAAGACCTATTATTATCCATTGGATCTGAAAATTGAAGGCCCAGATGTAATTTCTAGTAAATCAGCATAGTTTGTTCCGCAATTCATCAGAAATACGACCTCTATGAGATATACGGTTTATGCCAAAAAGGTACGAAGTCTAAAAATGAAGAAAGACTTGTCTTGGATACTCCAAGCCTTGGGCCAACCAAGAAAGGCATGGGATTGGAACGAGACGAAGCAACAGCACACTGAACCCCAAGTTCGAGGGCGTCTCCGGTTTGCCGGCCGATAAGATCTCTGTTCCCCTAACCCAACCCGGGAACGGACCGGAGGGACACGAAAATTTTTTATCAAGATATTTATCTAATCCTACGTGGCATGATTTTATGATCAACATACATGCTTTACGAAAATCAGTATATAAGCTTACAATGATAAGCATATGGGCTTTCGAAAATCAGTATAAGAATACAAACGTTATTTCTCCTCATAAACAATAACAATCAGCATATATAATATAACATAATGACAAGATCAACATAGTGTTAGTAAAAAATGAGCATAGTGTTATCCAAAAAGAAGTATAACATTAACTAAGCATATATAACAAACAAACAACAACAAAACAGTATATATAACATAACATAATGGCAAAATCAGAATAATGCAAACCAAAAATCAGCATAGTATTATCCAAGAAGCAATATAACATCAATCAAACATATATAATAAACAAACAACAACAAATCAACATATATAATACAATATAGTGACAAAATCAGTATATTGTTAACCACAAATCAACATAATAATATCCAACAAGCAGTATAGCGTTAACCAAACATATATAATAAACAAACTACAACAAATCAGCATAGTTTATATACTCAATCGTCATAGTTTATATACTCAATCAATGCATCATATATACTCAATCAGCATAGCACATATACCCAATCAATATAGCATATATACTCAGTCAACATAGCAAAAAAAAAAAAAAAAAAATTCGTGTTTTTTGGGATTTCATGATTATTTTTTTCTGTGAGCCAAAATACCCATGTCTGTTATAAGTCATTAAAATTCGCTGTCATGTGGCTTTATTTTATCCATTAGATGATCAAATCCTACACTCCACATTCGATCTCAATTCGGATATAAAATTTAGTTCAAATTTAATCATACATATATATATATATATGTTTCAAGAAAAATTTAGTTTGAATTTAACCACACATTTTGATTTCATATGTTACCTATAAAAGTAAGAGAAGACATGACATTTAAATATTTTGTGAATATCGAAAAATGCCATCTGATATTTGGCCAAAAAGAGAGTCGACAAACACTTATAACCGACAATCATAATGTCTTTGTGTTTTTGAATGAAAAATTCAAATCTTTTAATAAAAAAAATCATAAATTTTCAATTCAAATGATGTATAGTTTGTTATAAAAAAAATCCAAATGGTGTATAGCTAAGAAGTTAATACAATCCGGTATATATATGCCTAGAACACAATAATTATTTCTAGCGGAAACAAACTTATACACCATGTTTTATTTATTTCTTGATTTTATGCCGTGAATTCTGAAATGCTTTTGTCTAACTATTTTGATAAAAATCACTATGAAGTGATATTTTATAGTATATATGTATCAAGATAAGAGTGTAGCTTTAATGATACAAGCCATGTCGAGGGTAAGATAGTATACATTGTATATCCTACAAATAACGAGCACATGTCTCTAATATAGTAATATCACTAATTACTTACAATGGGCACAATTAATAAATAACAATTATTTAGTGAAATACAATATAGTATATAGTTTTCATATGCATGGGAGTATATGTATGTGTAATTTGAAAGTGGAGAGTTGGTGTGGAAAATAGATTGTCACAGAGAAACATATATGGATACAAAGGTTCTTGTATAAATATTTTTGGAGAAAAAGAAGAAGGAAATTGGAGGTGAGAATTTGTATAATATTTGTATTTCTATTGAAGGCCATAAACAAGCAAAGCTCCAACTCCACCAACACCAACAAGAAGGCCTATGATGACTCCAATGGGCAAGCCTGCACCTCCACCAATAGCCTTCCCTGTGTTCACATCATATCTTGCAAACCTCTTCTTTGGAGCTCTGCATTGTGGGCATGCATACTCATCCGGCTGCATACATCATCAGATCATCAACAAAAATCATGTCGGATTTTCCATTTTACCCGTGCTCGCCATGCAAATCATTTAGTTGTTTGTAGGGATGCCAATTTAATACGAAATCTGTGGGTCGACCCGATTAATCCGACAATCCGAAAGAGTTAGGGTTGAAAAATTATAACTCGAAACAAATCCCAACCCGAATGATCCTAAACCGAATAGTCCGCACCTCGATAGGGTTGGCCCGAAGATAGCCCGGGCCCCATAGGGTCGACCCTAAAATTAGCGAGTTCTTTATTATTTAGTTTTCAAATTTCATTACTTTAATTTTTTCAAAGTTTTGAAAAAGTTAGTATAATAAGATTTTTTTTTCTTTAAAAGTACGTAAAAATGCATTTTGATTTAATATTCGAAAGTTATATTCGTCGTTCACTGTTTATATTTTACTATAACATTTAATATAAAACATATAGAATCAAAACTTAAAAAACGATAAACATTTATCAAAAAATGTTTGTTCTTTCTTTTCTAACAGTAACATATTAGTTTTGAATTGAAGGGACATTCATGTATGCATGTATTTTCTTATTAGAAATATACAATTATCAATATTAATATATTAATTAAAAAATTCATAATTTTTTTTAGTCCGACTGGCCCGATGTGTTAGCCCGAAACCCGATAATTTAATGTTAGGGTTGAGAATTTCTAGCCCGAAAAAATCAAAACCCGAATAACCCATAACCGAATAGCCCGACAACCCGAACAGGTTGGTCTGAACTCGAAAGGATTGGCCCAATTGATATCCCTAGTTATTTGGCTTTCCATGTAATCATATCATTAAGGGCGAATCAGTAAATTTACCTAGAAATATGGTGTTTCTTTCTTTCTTTTTTTTTGATCATGTGCATTTAACTAGAATGATACTTTCTTGGCAAAACAAAAGATTGTCCTAGACAAACTCTTGAATAATCCAAACACGGGCTCTATAATCTTGAATAATTAAGGAAGGAAAAGCAAAAACTTACTTGATCATCAAAGGACTTTTGCAGGGTGTAAATGTATCCACAATCAAGGCAAATATGAGTAGCACGAGCCTGAAATAACCCCATTACAACGCAGCCTCAGATCAAATGAGAATGTCGTTTTTACACGACAAATGAGAATACATGCATAAATATATAAAATTCATAAACCCGAGATAAACAAATAAATGCAACACATGAACAACCACATTAGTTGAAATGTGTTACATTTATTTGTTTATCTCGAATTTGTGAATTTTATGTATTTGTGCATGTATCATTCTCATTGTATATAACTAAAAGAGAAATAGTGCCTTTTGAGAATCGGTGAGTTTCCTCCCAAATGCAGGCGGAGCAGGACGCTTAGGTAGCCTTTTCACATCAACTTCAGCCCCTCTACACCAAGAGAGGCCGTTGTTTAATCAAATCAAATACTCAATCATATATATTGTCAATCTAATCTATCGCTTCAAGTAAACGCACCCTTAACTAGTCAAGAAACTGCACCTCATTCCTATGCATGCATTCAATAAGGACAAAATATTGTTTGATGACAAAGATGCTAATGTAGAAACAAGCGATGTGATCTATATATGTAATATATATAAGAAATGGATAGTACAAGTGTGAGAATAAAAAAGGGGGAGAAACAGGAAAACCTGCTAACAACAAAATAAACAGAATCAGGCTTAGCCTGAATGGCAGTTTTGGTAAATCCAAGCTTATCAGCAGGCCAAAGCTCATCACCAAAGAAGCTGCTTGTGTACAGCACTTGGTCCCCAGCTTTCAGTCCTGCTCTTGCAGCATTCCCTCCATTTTCCACAGCCTAAATCACCAATCATTTTCTCAATAATTTTGTATTAATTTTTGGATGCCTATATGATGGGCATAAGTTGAACTGACACCCCCAAAACAGAGCATACTGACTTTTTTAATTACTATTTCGGGTTAAGTCAGGTCTAATGTATCTTGTACTAGCAAGGCATGATCCCTTATTTCTCTCTTCTATCCTAATTCAATAAATATATTTTACAAGCTACTTAGAATTGGAGCTAGCAAATGACAGTGTGTACAACATTAAAGTATACATAGAGAATACTTACAGTGATGACAACTCCACCACCTTGCTTTTGGCCTAGAGTCAACCCCAATGGTTTGTCAACTTCAACCTCAATATTCTTGGCAGTTCCAGCTCTTGCATTGATCTCAAGCCCCCTTTTTCTCACACTTGTCACACTGTTAATCCCCTCAAAAACCAGTGAATTGAACACAGCCCTTTTCGCTTCTTGAACTGACACCCCTTGGAAACTGCTTTTCTGCATCAACAGATTAATGTCTCCTCAGTTGAAGGCATGAAAAAAGATAATAAGAAAGAAAGAACATTCTTCGAAAATTCAAGATATTGTGCCTGAAGTTGAGGGTGTAAGAGATTAGAGTTGTTGGTGTTGAGAGAGACAGCAGCTGTGTAGGAAGAGGATGCAGCCATAGCTGATGACATTTCTCAATTCTCACTGTGTAGTGTGTGAGAGACTGGTGGAGAATTGTTGGTTAGTTGGAAATTGGAATGGGATTTTGTAATATAGAGGTGGGAGAGCCACACGCCAATTTGAGTTAAACTGATAACTGACCACAAGAATGAGAACACATCATCGTGTTTCTTCTCCTCAACACTATTATCCACCTTGGATTTTCTTTTATTGCAAACTTTCATTTTTGTAATTTCTTTTAATACTTTAAATTTGATTTCCAATATAGTTGTAGACTTGTAGTATTTCACTTACATCATTTTAAAATTCGCTAGATTAAATATCACCATGTTTCACAATAACATATTAACATGGGTCATAATTCGAATTAAATCCAATTATGCTCATATTTAATTCTGTTTGAATCTAATCTTAATTCGTCTCGCAAATTTTGGCGCATGAAACAATTTTTTACCTATAAAACTTTCCCCTTCAAAATTAGAGTAAATGTCACTTCAAACCATAAATTGTACTACATGCTTTATCAAAAATATTTTGAACTATAAATAATATTTAATTAATCTCAAACTATCAGTTTTGTATCAAAAATATCATACGTCTATTTTTTGGGCCCCAAAATCTTGACGTAACTAGCCATTTTTTCAAGTAATAGATCACAAAACAACATCATTTTTGTGTCATGTCATTTATAAAAATATAAATATAAATTACATGATTCAGGGGGACGAAAAATGAACACGTGATATTTTTTATACAAGTTCAATAGTTTGTGATTAATTAATTATTTTTTTATATTTAAAATATTATGATAAAATAAATATAGTTAAGGATTTAAAGTGATATTTATCTTCAAAATTAACACGAATAGTGCTTCCAAATTCCATTCGAGATCTGTCCATAATTCTCCACGAGTATGTAAACTTTGAATAATTAAAGGCTGTTATGTTTTTATAATTGGGTATTCAAGTATTTTTATAAATAGAAGTACATGAAATTTTAAAAAATAGATTCAATTTGAAATCATTAGGAAATATTTGATTTGAATAATAAAATATACATAATTGATAATTAATCAAATATTTCATCTGTGATGGATTTCTCATTAGGGATGTCAGTCCACCTCGAATCCGATGGGCTTGCTCGACTAGCCCGCTAATTTTAAAGGGTTAGGGTTGGAAATTTATAGCCCGATATGATTCCGGCCCGATTAGCTTGCACTCAATTAGCCCGAACTCGATTAGCACATAACCCGGAACCCGATAGGTTGGCCCTAAGTGCAATTATTACATACTCTTCCTCCTTATTTGACAATTGATTTGACACTTCAATGATAATTTTGATAAAATTGATAACTAAAAAAAATAAAATAAAATTAATCCT
>JAYDZE010553698.1:0-13274 GCA_034509125.1 Monilaria moniliformis | reverse complement strand
TTTTAAAATTTTTTTTTTTTCCCCCCCCCCCCCCCCCCCCCCTCATTATGTAGGTAAAACCTGCATGCTCTTTCACCCAAGAAGAGACTGAGTATCTGACATCTCGCATCCAGAATGGTGGGACTGAAGTTGTTGAGGTAGGCTCAAGTATTGGTTGGAGTTCACTGATAATGTTCCTTTTTAGACAAGCTGCAGATAAATGTTTTTCTATTGGATGTTTCTCTTGCTTCATTATAATTTATATGTACCGGACATATCTTTCAAGTTCTAAACAGATTGTTTGCTACTTAGTTCAGCAAGAGTCATGCACCAGATGGCAAGCCATTGAACCCAAATCCCCCAAAACTTTATTATTGGAAAAACCACACACAGATATGGAAAGGAAACCTAAATTTTCTGCAAAATGTATTTGCCTATTTTTATCTTTTTGTTCATTTATTTCTTTTGAATCCTGTAATTTGTGTGGGAAATCTTCTAGAGCCCATTTGAATTCGCAAAAGTTGTTCAATAGAAAGTGACTGTTTAGGTTTATATTGTCAAAATGATTATTCTTATGGGGGCAAAAATCTGAATCTAACAACTAATTTGTATTGTTATGATCTACGAACATCTTGCCACACATTAGAGTTGGCCCCTGTAGAGTCTTTAGTTGGGAAAATGTAGTTAATTACTTACCTCTGTTATGTTTCTTGTGTTATTTATTTTTTCTTTCATGTTGTTAATATTGTGAACATGTTTTGTATGGATGAATGTATGTTTGACCATTATCTGGTGCTTGTGCCTCCCTTCCATCTATACCATGATGCTTTCAGCATTCATGTCCACTGGGCAAGAAATGATCCCAAATTGTATCTCATTACTGTATACATAGATAACTGAGAATATTGGCATGTTCTCTATCTTCAGCAACAGTACTAGTGCTGTGATTGACTAATATTACTGGTTACCATTGCAGGCCAAAGCTGGTGCAGGTTCTGCTACTCTTTCTATGGTATGCTGCTATCTCAACAGCACTTTCTTATTTACTTTTTTTTTTGTTTTGGCAATTGCATGGAGAATATCAGCAAATTTAATATGAACAAATGATGCAGGCATATGCAGCAGTCAAATTTGCTGATGCTTGCTTGAGGGGATTGAGAGGAGATGCTGTTGTTGTTGAATGCGCATTTGTGCCTTCTCAGGCACGTTTTTGTTTGTAGGATTGCTAAGTGAGATGTTCCTAAAGCACCATCGCTGTATTTTTTTTCCCTTTAAAAAATATTAAGCTGTAGATTTTTGTCTCAGGTAACTGAGCTTCCATTCTTTGCCTCAAGAGTGCGTCTTGGACGCAATGGGGTTGAGGAAATCTACCCTCTTGGTCCACTTAATGAATATGAAAGGTCTGTCGAGACTTTCTCAATATTCTCCAGTTATATTTCCATGTTTCATGCCTCACTCTTGTGAATATCTTGCTTGTTACTAATGTTTCATGTCAATCGCTGCTTGTTTTCAGGGTCGGCCTGGAGAAGGCCAAGAAAGAGTTGGGTGGAAGCATTGATAAGGGTGTGTCCTTCGCAAAGAAATAAGCAAGGTCTGTCTTCAAATGAGTTGTATCATATGTTCATGTACTTGATGCTGCTTGCGTTGTGCTGGATTTTCGACTCTAGTTTCAGGATGAATTTGAAAGTACCCGTTTAGATAAAAATAATGATAATAAGTATATGGCCAATTTTAGAAAAATGCTAATTGAAATTCTAGTTTCAGGTATGAATTTGAATGCTAATTGAAAAATGAGTATTCTCTTAAGAATCTTTGTAGTTTTTCCCTTTGTTAGTCTTCACATTGATGAGCGAGATAGACATATAATTTGCACCAAATCCGTTACGATTTTTGAAGAACCAAAAGAGTGAATCTAACTACGATTTCACTATTATGTAAAATGGAGATCTCTAGTGCGTAGTCGAGGCATGAGTAGCGGAACATCAATTTCAACAAAATGTCCAAAACTTTAACAAGAAGTGGTTATGACTCCGAGAAATTCATTACAGTCTCGTGAAATATTGTTTGGCTAGGTAGATTTGGTCAGATATTTAGTCTTGGAATATTGTAATGAATGTTCAGTCTTGCTTTATGAATTTTGACTTTTCATATGATAAAATTAATTCCGGATAATTTTGGGTTAATTCAATTTTAAATAATGTAAGACAAGTTTAATCTCGAGTACACGATGACCGCCTTAATAAATAATTTCTGACTACTTGCAATTGGTGTCTACTCATTCAAAATTATGGGTTTTTGCAGCAATACATGTGATTTTTTTTTGTTATGTTGTGTTTTGGCCGGCTTTCAATTTCTGGTTGCTTCTTTGGTTGTGGTGTTGTTTGGCCCATATGTTGTATTATATTTTTGGCAATGCTCTTCATCTTTATCCAATTCAACCTTTTTAATTAGAGTGAACTATAAAAAAGGTAACTCTTATTAAAGGGTCACACATTTGCGGTACCCTTGCTAAAATATTGATATTTGCGGTAATTATACTAAGATGTAATATCGTTTGAGTTACTTTTTCACTTTTTGGAAACAATTTCAGACGAAAGTGCCCCAAACCCATGTGAGGGCATTCCAGTCATTTTTTATCTTTGTCTCTCCTCTTTCTTTTCAATTTGACACTCTCTCTCATCTCTCTCTCTCTTCTCTCATCTCTCTCAATTTGCTCGGGTAATGAGCTGCTTCTTCACTGCATTTTCAGTTAAACCAGAATTCGTCGATAAAAAAATATTTATTACATATCAAACAATCACTCGTCATAAGTGACATAACTTAACTTTGCTTATGATGAGTAATTGTTTGATATATGATGAACATTGTTGACCGTTATAATGATTTATATGCAACACTATGGTGATTACTATAATGCATGATTTCATGCAAATACTGACAGTTAATCTTGCCAATAAATCATGCCCTTACCATAACAAAACATAACTTCGGTTATGATGAGTGATGGTTCGATATATGATGAATATTGTTGATTGTTATAATTATATATATGCAACATAATGATAGTGACTATAATGCAAATTTGTTGGATATGCTAACAACTAATCTCACCCCTTATCATAACAGACCGTGGATTAAAAGATATAGCGCCCGTATCTGTCAAAATAGGATGCCACATGGCGGTAGACATAGCCATCGAATTTCCATATCCTACAGTTAGTATTTGGTATTAGTTCTGCATTAAGATATGATTCGTATTTAAGCATACCTCCTCTCTCTCCATATATATACAGTAGGATTCAAATGAAAACTACTCTCGTATATCCGATCATGAAAATTTACGATCGATGTATCAATGTGATCTTTAAAAATTGTTTATCCTATTTTTAATCTGAATGTTTGATCTTTATGTCATCATCTATATTGACATAAAAAGAAACATTAATTTACTATAATATATAAAACATACTAACATGAAATCATGATTATGTCAAAAGGGCAAGCGCCAAGTATATTGAAAAATCGAATTGGAAACCCATACGAGTTAGAGGAGACTAAATAATAAGTGACTATTTAAATGTACGTAAATAATAGACTGTAGACATTTCAATTGAGAAATTGGTTAATTTAATAAGAGAAAAACATGTGAAATGACAAGTAGTAGCCCCCCAACACCACCCATAATAATTGATGCATGCATATCTGCCCTACATCCCACTATCCTCTTTTACCTTGAATTTTCGACATCAAAAGCATTACTAATCGCTTTAGCCTTTTTCAGAACATCGCCTTTCAATGCATTACCCATTATCTGATAAATAATAATATATGGAATCAGTAAGTGGGACTCGATATTATAATCATTTATTTCAAGTGTATTCTCTCATTATTATGGTATTCGACCCTTCAATAAAAGGTGCATTTTATTATGATAGTTCAAAATATAAAGGTTCATTTTATTTGGTAGTATTATTTTAGTAAAAACGTGATACTCCTGAATATTAGAATGACGTAGCTCTCATTATCTTTAATTCGTTCAACAGTTCTATACAAACTTTTGCGAGGGAAAATATGAAAGTTGACGACATTTTGCTTTATGAAATGATTGGTCGATGAATAATAAAAGTGTATGAAGTGAACTAGGGATTATTCGAACATAATATATAGGGATGTGGGTACAACGGACAAAAAAGGTGGATGTAGCAAATATATTCACAAGATTTTCTCTTGTTTTTTTTTCTTTCTCATTTTGATCAATAATAGTTTGTATCTCTAATTTTTAGCATTTTTAAAAAAATGTTTTTTAATTTATGTTTTCATTTCAAAAGCTCTCAAATTTGCAAAAGAAAATGTTTCATATCATGCCTTATAGAATCTGACGATGGAATGATGAGTCACCTCTTAGGTAGATTATTAGAGTTCAAAATATTTTCTGAAATTGTACATTTAGAGCAAATCCTATTGATGTGACTCATTATCTGTCATTGGATCCTGTAGGACGGGACATTAATATATCAAGCTTTTGCAAATTTGATAGTTTTTGAAGTGAAAATGTAATTTAAGGACAATAGTCTGGAAGCGAAAAAGTTAGACATAAATTATGATTAATTATTCTTCTTTTGTGGATAGCCACAGATATAATTGAAATTAGTTCAAGTAATTTTTTCTACTTATATTATATTCTTACATTTTGTTAATATGTGGATCAATATATTGTACATCATTTAGGGATATAACTTTAGAGATAATTGAAATTAGCTCAAGTAATTATTTTGAGTTATATTATATTTTTGCATTTTGTTAATACGTATGTTGTTCATTATTTATGATGCCTATCATGAAAATTGTTAACGAGTAGTTCACATGGGCAAATTTTCTTTTCTTTTTCCATTTTGTAGTCCACCTTTGAAATTAAGACTAGAATTATTATAAAAAAATAAAATATAATTTAGTAATTTTATTTCTTTCTTTGAAATTATGGTGAAAAAAATAAATCAGACTTTAATTTTGATGTAATGTGCAAATCTTATGAATGAATAAGAAAAATGCTACATATGACAACAATATTTACTATCGGTGTTCATTGATAAATTGTGGCATATCAATCCTATTATCAATATACATCTTAGGGAAATATGTACTGTATACAGTGGTGGAAACATAGGGGCACAATGGGAGCCTCGCTATCCCAAACATTTTTTGTTTTGTTTAAATTTTGTGATTAGTCCGAAAATTTTCATTATGATCCTTGTTGCGGCTATCTCACTCACACAAGTATTATACCGTCGCACAAAAAATCTCATCATAATTTTTTTTTGCGTCCGCCCTTCACTATAGACAAAATAAAAAAAATTGCAATCATTATGCTTTATATACGCAGTCAATTCCATAAAAACTAGAGTTGATGATTTATTGCGCTAATCATGCATACAAAGCAAACAAAAACAGTGCTGCAAACGGACAAATATATCAAATCTATCACTGTGAACAAGATTAATAGTGTGATAAGTTAGGGGTAGAAATAGTTAAATGTTTGAATTATGGGATTGTTAATGCATGGTGATCGATGAAAGAGGGGTCGAACGAAAAAGACTCTAGGATGTCTTTTAACATTTCATGGATTCTTTAGATATTCTCTTTAACTTTCGTATACAAAAAAGCATTTGTCCTTTATGATTAATAAACAGCCTCTGAACATTTAATATATAAGTTGATGAGTTAAGATTGGTGGCGATGGTTATTGCAAAAAGAGCAAACGTAAATACTTTCGAATCCTATGTTATACTCTCCTACTTGAGAAGTTCGTAGTTACAAGAAAAGGGCCCTTCTTTTGTAAGATTAAGACAAAATAAGTAAAGATATTAGGTATACTCAAAAGTTATTAGAATACACACTCTTACAATTGTAATAGATGTGTATAATATTATAATATTGCTCTTAGATTAAGGAGTAGGAATTGATAGAAAAATTAACATTCTCTATTATATAGGTATAAAGTAGTTGAAGTTGTGTTAAATGTAAATATGAATTTGATGATGCTTAAAAAATATATATATAAGTGTTATTCGTGATGGTAAATTCAGCAACGCGATTTATTTATCAATAGGTAGACTGCTTTGGCGTAAATTAGCGTTTTTAAATGAAAGTGTTGACTATCATTATGATTATTTAGTTTTAATTTTTACTTTTTTATCAATAAATATTACTATGAATTGAATAGTAATGAATGTACTATGGCTATACGTATACAAGTTAAAACGTAATTTTAGGTGAAAACAGTAGTCTAATTGCTTCGACTTAGCTCAGTGGTTAATCTTTATTGTGTAATAAAAAACATCTAATTTTTTATGGATAATTGTCAGAGTTCTGTGCTATTTAAGTGCAGGGAAATAAAGTTGCAAGTCTTTAACAACTTAAACTTCATAAATGTTTTAGCAGAGTGCTTAATCCTAATAACAGCGATTCTGAAAGAAAAAAAAAAAAAAAAAAAGAGCACCAAAAGTGAAGATCTATAAGGAAATTAAAATATAATTTTCATGAGTAAGGTTTACGAAAACCTATTGGTATTTATCCAAATGAAATGCACACTTAGAGATGCTCATGAATAGTATGCCATTTATAGAACTAGTTTATTCCTAATAAAACTTAAACAAAAGTTTCAAACATGGCATTGAATGAAGTGCACAGTACTACACTACAAAAACATAACAAAACCACGACATATCGATAATAGGTTCAAAATCATGCAATATCTGTATTTTGAAATTATTTTAATTAGGGCTGGCAAATCGTATAAGTTGTATTGTTATTGAATCGATTTGATAATGATCTAATATGATAAAGTCAAACCTGAACATGACTTGTTGAGAAAATTCTCAACCTGAACACAAATCTAACCTGCTACATTCAAATGCGAACACGACTGGCACACGACACGAACATGTTAGCAACACGATAATCACATGATAACGATATGAACCTGACACAATACTACAACCACACAATGACGACACGACCCAACTCTAACTAAAGTAATAAAAAAATAAAAACAGAAATAAAAATAATTAAAATAATAATATTAATTATTGATGGGTTATCTGAACCCGACCTGAACTAAACCCGAACCCGGTTCGGAATTATTGTGTCCTTATCAAGTCAATCCGATAAGGACATGAATCTTTTAAGATTTGACAATAATCCATTAATTTCGTACGTGTTCATGTTATGTTTTCATATCGTATCGAAAATTGTCAGTCCTAATTTTAACGAAGTTTCAGTTGGGTTCTGGAAAGAAACCTTAATTCTTTTATTTGATTGAAAAAAGAAAACCTTAATTCAATAATGTTGGACCATATAAGTGAAATATGTTTATCTTCAAATCCATATCTAATAGTAATTTTATTTTATTTTACTGATATTTTATAATAGTTGCATTCAAATCATGAGCCGTATAGAATTCTGACCCATAAGACATCATAACACAAGAATCCCAAAATAACATAATTAAGTTCATAATTGTAAGAGTCTATCAATGAATCATTATAGAAATAACATTCTGATATTTGTAATAATATGGAGGCAGAGAGAAGAGAAGACCAGGAAATTAAATTAATTTTAGATATGCTCGGTAAGCAAATTAATCACTTTCATTCAAACTCTATTATACATATAATATTGTCTTCTTTTTAAGTATGTCTTGTCAAATGAGATTAATATTTGGTACCATATACTATCCATTTACTATTATTATATGAAAGTTGTTGTTACATATAATGATGGAAGCAAGAAATATAAGAATTTGTTTCTCCATTTGTCTTTTTCCTATTTCTAGCAAATTATATCAAGAATTTTTAGCTTAGGCAGCATTTTTGCAAGTTTGAGGCTGTTGTTACCATAGGATCGGAGTTGGGCCAACCACTAATATATATGTTGGCATAATCATGCTATGTATTGCTTGCTTCATAATTCTCATGTTAAACTTAATAAAAAGTTAATACATTAGGCGAAATGCAGCTGAATTTTAAAATTTTGTACTCATAACTTTTGTGTGCCTACGACCTTTTATACTTTACTCATGTTGTATTGACTATCATGAAATTTATTGAATTCGAATGGACAACAATATTTTCTTAGATGTTTATTACATTTTTATTTTTATTTTGGTTGAACATAATTGTAGACGATTTTTTTTTTCAATGTAGGCGAAATTAAGATAAAAGTTTTTTAAATGAGATTTTTTTTTAAATTTATGTAAATGGGTAAGACGCATGAGCGTCATGCGTCTTAACTTAAGTGAAGACGCATTAGTCTCACACGTGTCCAGATAAAACAACGCCGTTGAAGGAAGATGCATCAAGCTCATGTGTCTACGCCTTTCTATACATATTCTGGGAAGCAGACGCTTCACACACGCACAATACATAATACCCATTGCAAATTGTCGCTGTTTCTTCCGATTTTTGGCATATTTTCAGCACATTTTTTTGAACATAATCCAAAGGTATGTAGGTTTACTGTTATTGTTAGATTTATGCTTTAATTCTTACATTTTTGTTGATTTTTTTATATATTTAGGGTTGAATTGATTTAGGATGAAATTTTTATATATTTAGGTATTTTTGATTGATTTTGAATAATTAGATTGTATATTATACTTTATTAAGTTGTTGGATATGTTGTGATATGTAGAGATAACAATTTATTTTGTAATCGAGATATTAGATAGTATATAATAGTGTATTAACTTGTTAGATATTGTAGTGTTAGTAATGTATATTAGGTGTTTGATAAAATGACTAAAAGTATTGGCTATGTAGAGATGACCAATTAGTGTATGGTAGATTAATTTCGAATTTTTATGTTAATTGGATGGTATATTGTAGTTTATATTAGTTTAGAATGTGTAATTTTGGTTATGTAGAGATAAAATATTTTATTATTTATAAATTACCTATTATTGCAGGAAATTGCCTATTATTGTTGGAAAATTAACTATTTATTGTTGGTAAATTACCTATTACTGTTGGAAATTGAAAAATTTGGATTTATATTCTTATTATGTTAGATTTTTTGACATCGTGTTTGCCTAACTTTATTTATTAGAATTATATTATGGCAAGCTCATTACAATCAAATATTCAATTGTTCTGCGGCCCAAAGGATCCTTCGGTTCTAATTTTACAGCGAGATCACATTTTGAGAAGGATTTGGGCAGGCGAAGATCAGAAGCCTTTGCAAGTCCGCAGATATGAGAGCAAGTTATGAGATTGTAAACCCATTCATCGTCGGGTTGTGGAGTATATACATGAGTTTGGATTTAGCAGTCTTTTAGCTTGGGGAAGCCAAAAGACATCGATCATCACTTCAGCAATGTTTTGGTTGAGCGATGGCGACCAAAGACTCATACCTTCCATCTTCCTATTGGTGAGACGACTATGACGTTAGAAGATGTAGAGGTATTTTGGGATCTTAGAGTTGATGGAATTCTCGTGACTGGGGTGGACTTGAGCTTGAGATTTCCTGACGGCATAAGTTGCAAGGTGCCATTGATATATATGATATTATTGGAAGATGTCAATATGGCTTCGTAGTATAGTTGGGGCAGCGCAGCACTGGTCGCGCTCTATCATAATCTATGTGAAGCAGCATATGATCACATGAAGGATATTGGTAGCCCTTTAGTACTTCTACAGCTTAGGGCCTGGGAACGAATTTCAAATCTGCAACCTAAGTTCCTATATCTCCTGTCCTCACCGACCATACTCTCGCTGCATGCACGTAAGTAAATTACTTCTTTATTGTTTATGCATCAGATCTTGTAACGATTGTGATTGTCTTTTTATTTGTATTGTCGGGTGGAATGACCCTATACGTCTGACAAGATCTCCTCAACATTGCACTGAGCACTATCAGGAGCAATTGGCACGGCTGCAGCCTAACCAGGTATATTTATATCTTTTTTATAATTTTTCGTTAATTTAACTTATTATTTTGATTGACAAAATAGATATTTTTTCAGTTCATATGGCAACCTTGTAGTGAGCGCCTCTTGCTATATTTTTGCATAGCTGGTGAGAGTTGTTGGAGGGCAACTACATTGCTGATATATTGGCATATCGTGTAGCCACATGAGCTGCAGAGAGTTATGCGACAATTTGACTAGTCCCAGCATATTCCTGAACTCGAGCATATGCTATTCACGACTACTTATATGAAGGTATCTCGTCTTGATAAAGTAGGGAAGAATCGGTATATGTCGAACATATCAAGTACATTGAAAAATGGGATGCGCGACATCAGCTGGTACAAGATGCAGTAGATGACCTATCTGGGCGAATGACACAGGAGTATATGAAGTGTTATAGGTCGATCACTATTGCATATATCACTTAGCCAAGGGTACAGTCGTAGTCAGAATTTTATGAGTCTGCATCATCACAGAATTATGTGATAAGTATTACTTGTTATTTGTATTTAAAAATGTTATTTTGTGTGATTATTTGTGTATTTTGAAATACTTTGTTTGCTTTTTACAGTTGGAGACACATACTCACATATATCACATAGCGAGTCGATCCGACTGTTCGCATTCCGACATGCAGTGTGTCTTACAGATGGCTGATGATGCTCTTAGAATTTGTGGTGAGGATTTTCGCATTGACCAACCTCATTTTCAGCGTACGCAGTTCGATGCATCGATACACTTTTTTGAGAGAGCCCAACGTACTTAGAGGAGAGGTATCCGAACAGGTGCGCATGGAATGTCACAAGAATGGCAGTCGTAGCAGGCACGGCCTCAGCTTGAGTTTGTGCCTCCCCCACCCCAGCACGATCTCGTGCCTCGGCCTTATGAGCAAACATCTTCTCAAGGATGGGAGCCTTGGCCACTCCACAAGACATCTTATGAGCTGTGGACACCGAATGAAGGTTATCAGACACACAGAGTATCGGTTGATTCATATTTTGCTGGTGTGCAGTTGGAGGCTGATGACGAGGTTGTTGAGGATGTTGGTTTGGAAGCTACTCTAAGACTACAACATTTACCATTTGCAGCGTCAAGCGTTGGCTAAACATTGAGGTGCCTTTTACATAAAATTCTAAACGTGATAACAAATGCAAAGCACCAAGCAAATACACTCCTAGTGGTTATCACTAAATCCTAAACTCTAAACTAGTCAACAACCGTACCAGGATTCTGTTTTTTGCAATTCAACCATATATTTGTAGCTACATTCCACGTGTTATTTGTCTCCATGTGTTTCTTGATGACAAACATCTTGTAATCAGCATAATTTTCAATTTGATGTCGAACACACAAAGTAATCATTGTTGACGTAAAGTTAGCGTGTAGCCTTGAATTTCGATAACCAAGACAAGTGTGCTCATTAACCCACGTTCTTATTTCTCATCTTCCATCATGCTTTTGCAATGTTGCTCGGACCTCCCAACTACGTTTCCGCCCAGTCTAACTAGCTTGACCTTGCAACCCATACGAAATTGTGCATACCGCATGCCATCTTTTCCCTTTGCTTTCCACAACCACGAACTATCGCACAGCTTCCAAATGCCACAAAGTCACAACAGTGTGCAAATGTAGCTTGCTATTAAACTTTGTACCCAAGCCGATATGTGCGGGATTACTCTCATCCCAATACCATTTGTTTATAGCATTACCATAAAAATAAGTACACTATACCCTCCAATTTCACTAGGTACAGACCGAAAATACTCTAACCTTGTATGCACATACTGTGAAACTGATTGTTCACCACACAATGTCTGAGCATATGGTTTGACAACAAATAACTCATCATCACAAGAATCTTTATCTGATTCATCACTAAGCTGTTCGGAACTATCTGAATCCTCTACCCATGAAGGACAACGCAGATCTGAACTACCAGAATCTATGTTGTCACTATCATTTGCTTCATTTTCCGCAACATATGTATTGTCTTCACCATCATAATTGTAGCTCAAATTTATACATCCAACATTTGATTCATGCCTCTTCCTCAAATTCTCTTACTCTGGATGTTCGTCCCTACTAGACGTCCCTGCTTCATAAGTGGTGGTTGCTTGGAATTCTTGTTGAGTAACTGTTGCAAACTCAATCATCATTGACATGTTTCAACCCCATCACTGTACATATATTGCATGTATTCTTCATCAATTGGCATGCCTACAACATAGGTGTATCCATTTTCCAGAACTACAAGACGTCTTCATATTATTGAGATTTTCTGGTAATCCATATATACTCCCATCCTTTCATAAATCATCATAACTAATTCACCATATTAAATACTCTTATTTAGTACAATGTATGCTTTCGAATATGGTGGGTAATAAGTGATACCAATAGCAGCAACCTGGATTATCTTACTACCCCACTATAACATCACATACAACGACATAATTCCTGCAATAAATCTATAATAAGCATTTTCCTAAACACTACATGTATCACATAATGTATTGTTTGTTAAACCCTAAATATATAAAAATTCAACAACAACGTAAAAATTAAAGCATAAATCTAACAATAACACTAAAACTACATACCTTTGGATGGTGTTCAACAAAACATGCTGAAAACACGCTAAATTTCAGAGGAAACGATGACAATTTGGAATGAGTAATAATTATGTGTTGTGCGTGTGTGAAGCGTCTACTGCCCAGAATATGTATAGATGGCGAAGACGCATGAGCTTCATGCGTCTCACCCTAAGATGCATGAGCTTGGCGCGTCTTCCTTCGACGATTTCGTTTATATGGAGACGCGTTAGGCTAATGCGTCTTCACTTAAGTGAAGACGCATGCCGCTCATGCGTCTTACACATTTATAGAAGTTAAAAAAAATTCTCATTTAGAGAACTTTTATCTTAAATTCGCCTACATTGAGAAAAAGCACAATTGTAAGTCATGCATGCAACTAGGGTTTTCCCATGTTCACATGCCTACAATCCAACCGTCGATTGTTGTATAATTACAAAACTCTTTATTGACAAAATACATTGCAATCCGACAAGCCGTGTCAACTTTTGGAAGTTGAAAAATGGACGACAGATATAACTGATATAAAATCAATAGTTCATTTATTTTTAAAATATATTTTTGACAATTCAAAATGTAATTGATAGCACCAAAATAATGTGAGATTTAAAGTAAAATTTATTTGTATTTTAATTTAAGATTTTTCCAAAGTCCTCTTTGTTTTTTCTAGGGGTGAGCAAAATATCCGAAATCCGAATATCCGATCCGAACCAAACCGAAATTTAAAATTTGGTTCGGAT
>JAYDZE010553687.1:0-13276 GCA_034509125.1 Monilaria moniliformis | reverse complement strand
TCATAACTTTAACAATTTTCGCAATTGTCTCATGGCAAAATATTCCGGTGGCCTACGTGTATGAAATTGTTGTTGTGCCGCATACGTGTTCTAAATTGATGATGTGGCAAACTAGGTGTCGTAGACGTGGATTATACGACGTCGTTTTAGAGGCCGAATGTTTTGCCCGTATGAGATTTTTCGTCGACCACATCAGCTGCAATTTTCCCTAAATCAAGCATCATGGGACAATTGCGAAAATTGTTGAAGTTATGATATAATCCGCTGATTCTAAAACTTGTGGGACTGACCAAAATTTGACTAAACTTGGTGGTTTTTCTGGCAATTTGACCTTTTAAATAAGTATGTATATATATTATTCACACACTTTTACATTATATTTGAACTCTTCTAAATATTCATACCTAAAATTTTTAAGCCATAAATATTAGGAGGGTTAAATATTTTTTTATATAAGTTTATGATAAATTCTTTAATATTATTAAAGGAAGAAACGTCACAAGTGTAGAGTCCAACTATTTAATTACGAGGACCAATGAAAATCGAAGCTTCTGTTTTGACAAACCAATTAAGTTACATAATTTTCAATTTGTACAAATTATTAGTATTAATATTTATCTAATAATCTACACTTTGGAAAAATGACAACCTATTTTGGTGGTGACCTCAACTCAAAAATTAATTATTCGCTTTTACCCAATTTTTCGGAAAATTATTCTTCTATATTACTCTTCCCACATTTAGATAATTTTCACGCATTTCTTATATTCTACTCGTATTTCACTATTAAATTTATTAGTTTTGATTAAAAAATTATTACTATCATATAATGAACTCTAATTAACATTTATTACTAAAATTCAAGTTTAAAATGTTATATATCTTGATTATAGAGTAATCAAACCTAACAATCAATTGTCACGTTGCTCTGAACAAAAATAAAATAAAATAAAATTAATTATTAGCCAAAATTAAAAAATACAAATAATTAAGATAAGGATCACAAAAGGAATGACAATCTCCTTTGAATACAAATTATACAATTGCATGAGGCAGTTCCGAAATATATATAATTATTTATGATTCTTCTATAAATATACATAATATACGTTTATCAGAAAAACTTCCACATTACAAGCAATAGAGATGCATTGCATATGGGGATTGAATTTCGGGTACCTAGCTCGAATGCTGCAAATTACTCGTCTGTGATGTAATTAGATCCAATTTTGTAATTTGGGTTTTATTACTGCAAATAAGTTGCAAGTTAGAATTATTTATTATCACCGAAATTTTATATGAGTCTGTTTGGTATTATGAAATTGGGTATTTGAATTAGAATTCAATTTCAAATCCATTCAATTCCACAATTTGAACTATACAATTAAAATAAAGATTTAAAAATTCAAATAAATATAAAATTGAGTACCTCTCAAATACACAAACACTGCACACACACTACACACAATACACATATTACATACTGCACACACACACACGCTACACACAAACAACACTACTACACATGCAACACAACACACACACATTGCACACGATACACACACTGCACGCATAATACACACACTGCACGCATAATACACACACACACCATACACACACTGGTTACACACACAACACACAAACACACACGACACACAAGATTACACGCACAACAAACACATATCACACACGACAATACATATACTGCACACAATACACACACCACATGCGCGATATACATACTGCACACACTGCAACTGCACACAATACATACACTGCACACAACAAACATACATAAACACATACAACACACACGGCACACAAAATTACATAAATAACAAACATATATCATACACACGATACACACACTGCATAGACACAAAACACACATAACAAACACACACGACACACGCACACAACACATACATTTACACACACAACTCAAAATATATAAAAAAATTATATAAAATTACATAATATATATAAATAAAAAAATTAATCAATTAAAAGTGAATTCCAAATATTGGTTAATTTTTAATTTACCAAATAAAAGATTTGAAATTGAATTAAAATATTATAATTTCAAAGTCAATTTTACATAATTATAATTCTAAATTCATTTTACCAAACTCACTCTATAAATAATCTAGTCATACTTAGAAATTTTGTCGCATAAGACATAATATGGCCATAAAATGACTTTTGTCATTTTCATTTTTTTCAAAATACTACGATAACGTGCTATTTTCGTCATAGTCCGACTATTTACCACAGTTAGAAGGTTTGACCTATTAATTTCTTATGTTAGTTTGATTGGTTATGCTTATATTAACTTACGCAAGATGGTGACAAATTTTTTTATAAAGACATTGAAATAATCATGGCAAAACTTTGTAATAAATTAGCAATATTATACTTTAGATCAAATTTGTTATATATATAACTTAATTGATAAGATATTTCTCTTTCAATCAATAGTTTAGATGCTTGAATCATCCCGAATGCTTGTATATGAATTGCAACTCAAAAAGAATGTTTAAATGATAAATACATATTAGCAGAAGCAAAAAATTTGATGAAACTTGTAATTAACTAATAATATTTTATTATAAAATAAACGCTTAATATCTATATTTGATAACACGAGTAAAATTTTAAGATTGACATTTTTATGATAACAAAAGTTATGACAGACTTCATTTATTGTGATATTCGATAATTTGTGTACCAGCAAAATGTCACGTAACATTCCCTTCATCGATAGGTCATCTTTACAACATATTCTTGAGATTATACTTATTCTTACCATGCATATTTATCGATACTGTCATATTGTATATGTATATATAATTTCGGCAAATAACGTTATATATACATATATAGTGTTTGTAACTATGTCAACCAAAGTAATTTTAATTTCGGTTTTTTGTGAGAGTAAAGCCAACTCTTATTGATTACCTCTTTAAACTTAATTTGGTGGAATTAGTGGCCAAAAAGGATTCAACAATCGGACACGTGTACAAAAATGAGTGGCTGGCTGTAACCTCAGGAGGAGAAGGATACACGCGACGCACGAGGGCATTTTCCCTTTCTTACAATAACTATGATTACTACCACCACACGACGTGAAGGGGTATTTGGAGATTCAGAATATCTAAAATCCTATTTATTCCTCAATTTAGCAATATTTTATCCCTTTTCTCGTTGAAGCCCCCTGGCTTTGTTTACCGTGGTTAAGATAATCTGTTTTTCAACTAATTCACGAGGGCAGATTAGTCAAATAATTGGAAATTAAATACTACCGTTAATAACGATGACTTGTTTATGCGTTCAATTGCAACTATAGATAGGGTTGAGCATTTGTATTTCGATTCAGGTTTTCACCTAATCCGATTCGATCCGAAAATTCAAAATTTTCTAAAAATCAAATCTGATCTGAACTGAATTATCAGAAAATACGAACTTTAAAATCCGAAATTGCATAAAAATCCAAAAATCTAAATATATTCCGAAAATTTGAAATTCCAAAAATCTGAATATTATAAAATAATTTTCTAAATTAACACCAATAAGGTTGGTTGTATAGCAAATATCATCTTTCATTATTCATGTAATAAGAGTGTAAAATTGAGGGTCTTAATTTGAATATTATATATATATATATTACTAAAAATATATTTCAAATTTTGAATTTGTTCGATTTTTAATATATTCGATCCGATTCGAAAATTCGTAATTTGTCCAAAATGTAATTCCAACCGAACTGAAAATTCGAACTAAATTAAAATTTTAGTTTGGTTCGAATTGGATATTCGAATTTCGTGTATTTTGCTCACCCCTAACTATGGAGGTTAAAATTTCAAGATTATGTTAAAAGAGCGCCTAGAATTAATAGACAAAATCGATAATTCTAGCCGCATGCATAAGAAGTAGTCAACTAGGTATTGTTGCATTTGTTTCTTTTTTATCACTCCGCATTAATTATATAGATTTGTTTTATTTTTTAAAATATTCTAAATATATAGATTTATTTTCATAAAAAATGATATTTTTTAACTCATTACTAATATTATTTTATTTAATTATTTAGCATTAATTTACCATCAAAATAAATATGAATATATTAGAAAATTTATTCTGTAATTTTATTTTCAATAATTTTTTTAATCTTCATATAAATCTCAATTTGAACACATGGAGCACTTCTTTTATTCTTTTGTTTGAGTGATAAGTAGGGTTCAAAATCAATTATTAAATGTTAATAAATGCATAAATTTGGGAAGATAAAATAATAAATTAAATACAAATCTAATATTCAATTGTACTTAATTAGTCAAGAAATTTAGTGGACATTTATTTTGAATGAATATAAAAATGTAAAAAAATAAACAATAGAAACTAATCTATTGTTTATTATGATGAACTTATTAATTTTGAACATATTTGATTATTTGATTAATCAAATAATTAATTATGTATTTTATCTGGCGATCACGTCATATAAGACAACATTATCAATAAAAAACATACAATCATATTAAATTTGATATTTGTAGGATATATTTTTAGTCATCAATGTATTTATATATGCTTAATCAAATTGGTGTATTTTTAACAAGAATATTAAGTTTTTTTTAGATAAGACAATGGCTAAGTAATTTTAGAAAAACTTAAAAAAGAATAAGAATTAACTTCGAATTCAAAAATTAAAACAATAAGAACATTAATGTTTTGTAAAATAATACAATACAAACCGATAAATGTGAATATCTATTTATTTAGTAAATGTATTTCCTAAATTCTCTACTAATATCTAAAAAAATATTGATTACGAAAATAAAATAAGAATAAGCAAAACGATATTAATGAATTTCCCGATCTAACCCAAGTTAGTGGTTAGGTTAGGTGGGTTTTTGACCGGTCTGGTTTGGTAGGCGTTTCTATTGCTTGCTTCCCCATCTCTCTCCTCTCTCCGTGTCTCTCTCTACTCTGCATATAAACTCCCCCACAAATCCTCTTTTTTCATTCCGTAGAAGTCAGAGTCTCTCCAAACTCCACCTACGCCGTCTCTTCTGTGTTCATCAAAGCTCACGCTAACATCCAAATCCCCAAACACGGAGAGACTTTGATTGCGAAATTCGGCAAAACTTTTTTTCTTTGCTCGAGTTGAATCGCAAATCTTGCATAATTTCTTCGGACTTCACAACCCATGGAATCTACTTCCGAGAAGATTTCGCCGTTGGATTTGATGACTGCCATTTTGAAAGGAGTGAAGCTCGACAATTCGAATGGCTCTGCGGAGGCGGCGCAGCCGGCCGTGGTGGCGATGCTGATGGAGAACAAGGATCTCATGATGATGCTTACTACATCGGTCGCGGTGCTCCTAGGGTTCGTCGTTTATCTGATATGGCGGCGCGGAGCCGGATCGGCGAAGAAGGCGGTGGAGCCGCCGAAGCTGGTGGTCCCTAAGGCGCTGTCGGAGGCCGAGGAAGCGGATGATGGGAAGAAGAAGGTTACCATCTTTTTTGGGACGCAGACTGGTACCGCAGAAGGCTTTGCTAAGGTACTAAAAAGTTAAGAAAAAAGGTTTATAACTTTTACTTGAAGTTTTTGGTAGCTGGAAAAGGAGGGGGGTCAATTACATTGAAAATTATCCCATGAGAAAGTGGATCGCTGCAGTTTGAAGTAGGTTTAAAAGGACATAATGAAAATCTAAGATTCACGGTGGTTGTTGAATCTAAAATTCGAAATTCCAAGAATACTCTTGTTAATCACTGGGAGCTGATCATAAATTTGATAATCATGAGGGATACTTTTTCTATTTGATCCATTCTCTGATTATGTCGGGCCAGCACCTTTTAGTAATGATAATCTTCCTTTTAAACTTGAACATATTTGGTTTCTTTTGGTGATTTGATTTTGCTGCTGTATAGGCCCTTGCGGAAGAAGCTAAAGCTAGATATCCGCAGGCCAACTTTAAAGTGGTTGACTTGGTAAGCATCCTCATACATTTTCCGGCTTCAGTAATTAAGTTGGCAGATTTATTATGTTCTCTTTTTTAATGGAGTTTTTGATCCGTTTAGGATGATTATGCCGCTGATGATGAAGAGTATGAGGAGAAGATGAAGAAGGAGAATTTCGCATTCTTTTTCTTGGCAACGTAGGTTCATCATTTGTTGAATTATGAGTCTCATTTTAAAAAAGATGCAGTTTTTTCTTCTTACGGGTGAAGTTGCTTTTGTATATGTGCTTGTAATATGGTAAAGTCATGTTTCTTTTAACATGTAATTTAATGAGTTAGTTGGGGGTTGTCTGGTTGCAGATATGGAGATGGTGAGCCTACCGACAATGCTGCGAGGTTTTACAAATGGTTTGCCGAGGTAAAAAGATAAATACTGTCTAAGCTTTTTTACCTTAGGGTTTTGAGATTGGGGTTGATTTTAATAAGTTTTGTGATTCAGGGAAAAGAGAACGGTGACTCGTTTAAGAATCTCTATTATGGTGTATTTGGCCTTGGAAACAGGCAGTATGAGCATTTCAACAAGGTCTGTATGCGTCTCTGTTAAATGTAATGTGCATTTACTCACAGGCGACAACTGCAAGATCTTGTACTCACGTGTTATTTGTTTAAACTTTACTTGATAACAGATAGCAATAGTGGTGGATGAGATTCTCGCTGAGCAAGGTATGTAGATTTCTGGGAGTAGTTTTTGTTTGATTGTGCTCTTTGAGACGTGATTCTTAGGTTTTTTGAAATGTTTGATTAACATCAATGGCAACTCGTGGCTTATCTGGTGTAGTATTGTTTTCAAATTGAATAGCTCCAGCAACCTGAAATTTATAGTTGCTTCTGTGTCATTCAAATCTGGAAGTCATTATGATATATTTAGCTTCCTTTCTTACTTTCCTCATTGCCTAAAACATCTAAGGCAAGGTTGGTGTCCCATTCACCTAAGTTTTAATCATTTAGAGTAAAAGACTCACTTTGAATTGCTTACAAATTAACTGGTCTTAAATTCTGAAGTTGATAAATTCACTACTTAAATAGGAATCTCATGTGAACAGTGAATGAGTGCGGGATTCTTTGTTCTTGGTCTGTCCTGGTTGTAGCCATGTAATTTACTATCCACTTTTTCTTACCTGTACTGTATTGACTCCAGGTGGAAAGCGGCTTATCCCTGTGGGTCTTGGAGATGATGATCAATGCATTGAAGATGACTTTTCAGCATGGTATTGAGAACATGGATAAATTTTTTACTAGATAAATTCTGTCCATTTCTAGCGTATCTTAAGGTTTTCTCTAATTTGTGTTGAACATTGCAATGCAGGCGTGAGAATGTGTGGCCCGAGTTGGATAATTTGCTCCTTGACGAGGATGATGCAACAACTGTTTCAACTCCATACACTGCTGCAGTTTTGGAGTACCGTGTCGTGTTACATGACCAACCAGAAGGACTGGCCTCGGAGAATGGCTTAGCCAATGGTCATGCCAATGGCACTGCTGCCTATGATGCTCAGCATCCCTGCAGGTGATGAACCGTTCCTGCATTTTCTTTTTAGGTTTTCTCTAGCATGTATAATATTTCCTTTTGCCTAACATTTTGTGTTTATTTTTCTTTCTTCTAGAGCAAATGTTGCTGTAAAGAAAGAGCTTCATACTCCTCTATCTGATCGCTCTTGCACTCACTTGGAATTCGACATATCTGGCAGTGGATTAGAGTGAGTCTTTTTATTTTTTCCAGTATTCAGCCTGTTGGATGCTCTAAATACTGATTGGCCAATTGCATCAATAATTAACTGCCTGTTCTTACCATGACCGCAATGCAAAAGGAGAATCTTGTCCTTTCCTTAAACTATTATTCTATTCCTCAGGTATGAAACAGGGGATCATGTGGGTGTTTACTGTGAGAACTTGATTGAGACTGTAGAAGAAGCCGAAAGGTTGCTTGGTCTGTTTCCTCAAACATACTTCTCTGTTCACACTGACAAAGAGGACGGCACACCACTTGGTGGAAGTGCCTTGCCTCCTCCCTTCCCTCCCTGCACTTTGAGGACAGCACTAAGCCGATATGCTGATCTTTTGAGTGCTCCCAAAAAGGTATGCTGTGTTACTGCATTGCATTATTCACTGGATGATACTTCTTTGTTACTCAGCTGATGAGCAATTGTTTGAAATTTTTGTAGTCTGCTTTGATCGCATTAGCTGCCTATGCTTCCGACCCTAGTGAAGCTGATCGGCTCAAACATCTTGCTTCCCCTGCTGGGAAGGTTCGGACATGCTTAATTATGTCTTTCTACATATAGTTCCATCATCTTTAATTTCCGAAACTGATCACTATGTCCTCTTGTTATGAACTTATGAGTGTACATGTCTGTATTTCAGGAGGAATATGCACAGTATGTCGTTGCTGGTCAGAGAAGCCTGCTTGAGGTCATGGCTGACTTCCCATCAGTCAAGCCTCCTCTTGGTGTTTTCTTTGCAGGAATTGCTCCTCGCTTGCAGCCTCGATTCTATTCCATCTCATCCTCCCCAAAGTGAGTATTTATATTCCCTGCCTTAGTCCATTCTGCCTCATTTATTTTAATCTTTATTATGTTCATCATCTTGACTCTCGATGCTTTATAATTTTTACTCCAGGATCGAACCTTCAAGAATTCACGTCACTTGTGCATTGGTGTATGAGAAAACTCCCACAGGAAGAATCCACAAGGGTGTCTGCTCAACATGGATGAAGGTATTTCCAGTTTCAAGTTGTCCTGTGTTTAATAGTTTCATCCCAATTGATGAGATGATGGAACATAGTTTGTTATTATTTTCACCACTAGAGGCAACTTAGTCCATTTCTTTCATTCATCAAGTCTCACCTTCTGTCTCTCTATCAGAATGCTGTGCCATTGGAGGAAAGTCCCGAATGCTCTTCAGCACCGATTTTTGTTAGGACCTCTAACTTCAGGCTCCCTGCTGATCCTAAACTACCAATTATCATGATTGGCCCTGGAACGGGCTTGGCTCCATTTAGGGGTTTCCTTCAGGTTTGTTTCGACACATTCATATTCTGACCTATTTGTCCTTTGAGTATTTCTGTTTTAGATAATAACATAGTAATTTTCTGTTTATATTTCAGGAAAGATTAGCTCTGAAGGAATCTGGTGCAGAACTTGGTCCTGCTGTATTGTTCTTTGGTTGCAGGAACAGCAAAATGGTTAGCAACTATGTCACCATTTCTATAAATACACATCAAACTGTAAAAAATTGTTCAAATTGTTAAGTTTTTCTGTTTTACCTATTTCAGGACTTCATTTATGAAGAGGAATTGAATAACTTTGTTAAAGCTGGAGTGATCTCTGAGCTCGTCCTTGCATTCTCACGCGACGGACCTACCAAGGAATACGTTCAACATAAGATGGCACAAAAGGTACAAATCAATTCGATGTAATCGAAATTCTCAAGCTGCTGCATTTTTTTAACATTGATGTTTCTAATACCAATCTTGTCATAATTATTTCCATCTAACTTTTACTCGTAAAATAAAGGCTTCAGAGTTGTGGAATATGATATCCGAAGGAGGCTATGTTTACGTATGCGGTGATGCCAAGGGCATGGCGCGTGATGTCCACCGAACTCTCCACACCATCGTGCAAGAACAGGTTTGTCTTTCTAAACCAAAAAACATGACAAGATTTTTTCCCCTTTTTTCCTGTGGGGTCTATTGTTTTCTTGGTGAAACTCCCATCGCAATCCTTTTGTGGTTGTCATGTTGACACAAACACAACTTCTTGGACCCTCCACTATTTCCCCATTCTTGTTTCTGGTGCGATGCTGATGGCTCATTTATGACAAAAAAAGAAAAAAGAAAAGGGCTTTTTTCTTGAAATTTGGAACTAGTGTCACTCTCTTCACTTAGCCAGCACATTCCTCCTAGATTGTTCTTATAAATGTAAATCTATGTAGTCTTTGAACTAACAGACTGCTTTTTTGCATCCCAGGCTTCTTTGGACAGCTCGAAAACTGAGAGCTTTGTAAAGAACCTGCAGATGACAGGAAGGTACTTGCGTGATGTATGGTAATAGTTGCTACGGTGATTGAATAGAAAGCCGGGAGGCTATTATACCGAACGGCTTTGCACGCATTGTGACAAAAACTGATCCACGAAGCGTCTTGTGAATTATATAGGAAGGTAATGTGCAAAGAGTTGCCTACCAAAACCCAAGGGATGTCTCAGTGTTGTAATCTTTACTTTCTTGTCATTCTTTCCAACCAGTTTATTAAGGGATTTTTTTGTTCGGCTGTTATGAAATATATAACTATATATATATATAGTTATATTATATATATGTATACAAATAATTACGGAATTTTATTTTAGTAGACGAGTTAGGCAAAGGTCCATTGTAATCTTAATGAGCCGGCAAATATGGTTCTGATTACACATGTTAATTGTGCACCTATGTATAATTTATGGTTGTAATCTTTTCTTTTGTTCAATTAATTCATGGCTTTTTGATTATTTTATTTTCTTCCAACCATTGTATCTCTGTTTCCATTGGTTGCTCTATGAGTTTTTAAGATTGGTATCTCGAGTATTTTAATAATTTCTTTTTCTATCATAAAAATTATATGTACCGGTATCAAATTATTACATGTAAGGTTTATAAAGCTACAGTTTTCATTTAAAGAAAAAGAAAAGCCTAGAGTTAGTTGACTGTTTTGTGCATTTAGATAATATTATGATGTGCAAGAATCTCTGCTATAGTCTCTATTTTTGGAGGTTGTGGGGTTGGCGTTGGTATATGATTGCTAAGAAGTAAGTGACCACTCAATCCAACAACCACTCTCATCTCTAAAACCTCATCAAGTGCCTAAGTTGGTAGGTGCACAAACCAACTCCTTTCCCCTCATAGAAATATTAATTTTACAAAAAGAAATAAAAAAGAAAAATCTGAAATTTTTAGAGCATGCACACGATACACTATATTCAGATACCAACTATGAAAATGTTAACAATAAAGCTGAGCGGCCACATTGTGGCCATCCACACAAGAGTATTAATGTATTCGAAAAAACAATAATACATTAATATTCATTTACATAATAGTCATTTTTCCACCAATTTTAGAGAGATATTATAAATTTAATTTCATGAGGTGAACCAATTTTAACTGAATTGATTTGATTTCTTAAAAAAAAATCATGTATGAAAATAAAATGATGACGATGATGTTTGGAATTTCAACAAGAAAGCAGAAAACGGAGTAGCGCAACTTAATCCAACGGACCATTTACTTTGTGTGATTGATTATATAGGTAAGAAAATAAATATATAATTAAGTATTTGAACGAAGGATTACATCATTGAACAAATTCAAAATAATTAAATCGACTCATCGAAGTATAGTGTAGCTTAGCTTATACTATTTTTTTACTCTATTTAGGCAACATTGAATTCTCTATTTAATTCTCACCGAAAGATAAGTACCTACAAATCAAAATAGTTAATGGAGGTCTATTGCCTTTATTAATGAATTTGAAATTTTGACTTGGACGCCCCCCCTTTTTTCCTCCTGAGATGAATTAATCACATAATTAAATATTCTGCCTAAATAGATCGAGTAGATAATAGGGTTCCTAAGATTTGAGTAGGGATGTCAATCGGGCCAACCCGCTCGGGTTCGGGCCGATCCTATCGGATTGTCGGGCTATTCAGTTACGGGTCATTCGGATTGTAATTTTTTCGGGTTAAAAATTCTCAACCCTAATCCTAAATTATCGGGTTTCTGGCTAACCCATTGGGCCAATCGAGCTCAAAAAAAATTATGATTTTGTTTAAAATTTATATATTAATGTTGATAATTGTATATTTGTAACAAAGAAATACATCAATAAATGAACGCCATTTCAGCTCAAAACTAATATATAGTTTTTAGAGAAGTAAGAATATATATTTTTCTTAATAGATTATAATTTTTTATATATTTTTAAATCTAAACGTTTTATATTAAAGATTATAGTAAAATATAGAAGAGTGAAATCATAAGCATAACTTTCGAATATTGAATCAAAATGCATTTTTTTCACATATATTTGAAATTTTTTGTATTATATTAACTTTCAAAAGTTGGAAAAATAATAAATTAATGAAGTTTGAAAACTAAATAACGAGAACTCGCTAGTTTTCGGGTCGACCCTATATGTTCAAGCTATCTTCGGGTTAACCCTATCGGATTGCGGGCTATTTGGTCTAGTGTCATTCCGGTTGAGATTTTTTTCGTGTTGAGATTTTTCAACCCTAACCATATCGAATTGTCGGGTTAATCGGGCCAACCCACAGGTTTCGGGCTAAATTGACATCCCTAGATTTGAGCATATTTAAGAAGATATTAATGAAACCTATGCAAATGAAATGACATTTTGAATTGATTATTTACCACTTAATATTACGTCTCCTTTACCGATTAAAAACCCATAAGTCCAAATTTGCGAGACGAACATCCAGATTGAATGGCAAAGGTGCTTTTCTCGTTTTCTAAAATTAAAACCTGATGAAATCTACCGTATTTGTCTTCAATATTTCGGTATCTTAATTATATATTCCTTTCCTTTGTCATACATTATGGCAAGTATCTTAATTAAATATTATTAGTTGCTTTAGCGATGTGATTTTGTGATGAATAACTATTTATATTTTAACATTGGAAAAAACAATTTTAAATCCCAAGACACAAGCTAGTTCAACAAGCCCAATATTGCAGCGCTGGCAACTGTAATATTTTTGAAAGGGGGTCATATAGTGTTATTATAGTTGTTGTTATTATTATAACTATTATTGACGTGTCATGCGGTCATTGGATACGTGAAATGTCCAATAATTTCTTCATTATATATTGTTTTTGATAGTGCATGGAGGGTAAATTGTATGATTTCCAAGTCAATTTAGGTTTATTTGTATGACGTATCAACACGGGTGGTGGCCCCGTTTCATTTTATTGCATTGATTTTCTTATGTTTTGTTTATTAGACAGCACTTTTTTTCTTTCTCTGATATTTCACCCCACTATATTTTCGCTAGAGAGATTCAAGCAAGGCTCGGTTGTTCAGTTTGAGGTCAATGGAATACAGACTTTTTAGATTTTTTTCTGTATTTTTATATAGGAATAATTGTCATTTAAATCATAACGTTTCGTTCACTTCTGGTCAATTCCATAACTTTTGAAACTGGAACATAAAATCATAACTTTTGACATTTTCTCAATTATCCAACAGATCAAAATTTCGGTG
>JAYDZE010553676.1:0-13276 GCA_034509125.1 Monilaria moniliformis | reverse complement strand
TTAATTTCCCATATTATTCCTGGAGAGATCTCGGGAAGGGGATTCCTTCATTGGAATTTAAAAGTAAACCCCAGCACCTGATATCTTGGATATTGGTAATTAATATCTAGCAGTGCTGGGATCGTTATTGCATTGAATCATTTCCTGGAGAACCAGGTTGATAAATCGCCAAGAAGTGTTCGAGAAAAAGAATTTATTATACAAAACCCGGCCGGTTGGAATTTATTCCAGTATAATAAACAATGTTCTTGAATTAGACCACTCTTGGTAAAAGATATTAATTAATTAAAGCCAGTAACAGACTTAAATTAATTAATGGATATTAGAATCTTAAACACGGAAAATAAATTAAATAAATAGGAAGCCCAAATTATTGGTAATTTGGATTTGGACAGGTAAGTCAATATTAATTTCTATAGAGTCCAAATTAATTAGGGCTCAATTTAATTAGTGAAACCCCAATAGATAGACCGAGTCCAAATTTTCTTGGATCCCTAGCCTAACTAATTACATATTCTATAAATAAGAGAGTGAAGAATTAAATCAGTGCATATTAACAGAGAATCACGCTCTTCACGTGATTTTTCTTCTGAACCTTCTTTTTCTGTTTTCTTCTCCACTCTAGCTTATAGGATTTGATAGAATGCAATCCACACGGCATTCAAACCCTAGATTTTGGTAATAGGCTAGAAGATTCGAGGTAGAATATTGAATTAGTAGTGGGAGTTGCAAGCCCTCGTCTATAAACTGAAGATTTGAAATTAAAGTTATGATTCGAACTCTGAAATATCATGATCTAGGATATCGAATTAATTAATTGTCAATTTGCGTTCTAGGCAAATTTAATTGAATTGCATGTTAATTAAATTCTAAATATCATCCCATGGGATCCCGGGTTTAGGGGAATCCTCCACGGATCTCCCCCATCAGGACAATGCATCGTGAAAGGCTGTTGAGTTGATCCGAAGTTCGCACGCCTATCTTGGCCAACTGGTAACATTGGTGTGGTATAGCACTAAAATGGATTACAGTGATATATGTACTTCGATGCTGTGTAAATGAAGTATAAGATCTTTGTGACGGTTTATTTCTTAATCTATATATGTAACATTGAACATACAATGTTAATCTTACACTGCTTGACTTGTCAATGGGTGCGGGTTTTCGTAACCCTAAATAATTCTCGATATCTTGGGCAATTGTAGTTAATGTCTAGCGGTGCTATTATTGTTAATACATAGAATCGTGTCTTGGAAGAACCGAGTTGAGAAAATCCCCAAGAGGTGTTCGAGAAAATAAATTTATTATATGAAACCCGACCGATTGGAATTTATGCCGTTATGATAAATAATGTTCTTGGACTAAACCACTCTTGATAAAAGAGATTAATTAATTGAAGTTATCAGCAAGCCTAAATTAATTAATGGATATTGAAAATGTTAAACAAGGAAATAAATGAATTAAAAAAATCCATATTCGTAATATAGATGAGGATGGGTAGTGCAATATCAATTCTATACCGGAGTGAAATAATGATAATAATGTATTTAATTAAGTTAGGCTCAACTTAATAGAATTAAGTCTATTATGAGGCCCAATCCTAATCCTTCTTGAAATACATGACCTAGCCTAAGAACACCAATATATAGGGGGGTGGGGCACGAAATTAAGAGTAGCTACAAGTGGGAAAAACATTTTTCCCTAATTGTTAAAACGTTCTATCGATTTTGTTCTCCACCCCGGCTATGCAGCTTGATAGAATATTGCCCACACGATATTCAAGCTATAGGAGGGACATAGACCAAAAAGATTTCTTATTTGAATAGATTTCTCTAAAGAGATGGATAGTAAATCCATGCTGGAGAAAATGACTAATTCATGTTCGAAAGGGAATCGATGTCGAAAGAATTTCGCGCAAGCAAATTTCCGCAGGTAATAGTTTTTGGCAGTTTTCATAGAACTGATGTAACTTCCTCTACAGGACTCCGATTGAGGCGTGTAAGATATCCACGTGAAGGTCTTTCTCGAAGAAGAGATCTTATTACAAGTTACAGAAGCAACAAACACCGTTTAAAGGGTCAAATGGGGCTCCGAAGTTTTCTGACGGGAATTATGTTTGATGGACGGATTGGATTGGTGGAATGATGAGAATTGCAAGCCCTCGTCTTACAACAATCAATATGAAGACCTTTCAAGCAAGGTTAATATTCGAACTCTAGGAGCATGTCTAGGGTCTCGAATTTATCAGTTTCATGTTGCTTGTATATATGCGCTCTAGGGCAGATTGTTTGAATTGCATGTGTTTAATTCCAATTATCATCCTATGAGATCCTTGGCAGTTTAAGAAATTTTTTTATTGGAATATCAATCCCCAGCAGAAGATGTATATAATTTGAAATGATAAGAATAATGCTCATAATTGTAGGAGTGATTGGCTTCAGTGATTGGCTTTTGTGATGTGCGCTATGTGTTCTTGCATTAACATTACAAATAAAACTATATAAAACAAACATTTCATACATAGTCTTCAGCTTTACAAAATATTTTCCATACCTACTCGGCATTAACATTTTTACAAAATATTGCATTAATAGTCTGCATCTTTACAAAAAATGTGTTCCGATTGCTTCATCTAATACCTTTTAATAGTCTTCATACCTAGAGCATGCACAATCATATCTGTTACATCATTGTAGCTATTTTTTTCAAATATAAAATGCACTGAATTGCTAACTGCATTAGAACTTTGAAGTTTGTTGAAGTTGTTCTGATACTTTTAAAGAAGGTTTTCCCTTGTGTGGAATTTTGTAGTTGTTTTGTTCTTTAACACTCATTATCTCTAGCATGCAACCCTGTAGACATAGGAAAACATTATCTAAGATTACAGGACATAGGTGTAATAACCGTCGTTTTTATTAACTAAAGTTGTGATTATTTTAAAATTAAGATTTTAATTTAGGAATTTAATTTCTAACTTTAGAAATTAAATTAATACTTGTACTCTAGATTTCAAACGAAGGATATGAAGTAAGGAGAATTGAATTACAAAATAAAGAATATATGATCAAATAAATTACAATACAAAAGAATAAATTAATGAATTACAAATTTATCTACAATAATACAATCATAAACTAAAGGGAAGAATTTGTATGTCTTCGACTATCGTCTTGCACCCGAGTAACCCTCGATCTTTTGTCGAGAAATTCCTACACAAACAAAGAGAGAAAAACAAGAAAACAATTAGCAAATATCATATGCTTATCGGTTAATCAAATACTAATCAAATGTTAATCAAAGAGTTAGTCAAATAGTAATCAAATAATGTTAAATAATTCCAAATAGTGATTAATAGTGCCAAACACTATTGGTGTCTATCCAATAGTGTTCAATCTTCACAAATCCCATGAGAGGAGGATGAGGGATACGCAGGAAGAGTATGTCAGTAACCAAAAAACTAAATTCAATGCCCAAATGATGATGAAGATCTTTGCATTGAATACCAACGTGATATATTGACGAGGGTGTTCTTCACCCCTCAAACAACAACAATATAGACACCATATATATACATAGCCACTTTTCCAGTCCAAACTTCACGTATCCAACATCACAAACATACTCCATCACAAGTACAAGAACATCATATAAGCACACAATCACAATCACAACCCATTCTACACATAGCATCAATTCAACAATTCTCACAACAGGGTGAGTACCTCAAAGATAATTGGAGTTTGAAACCCCAATCATCAAGGTATTCATCCCAACCTTTACTTTCATGAAAAACTTAAGCATGAGATAATATGAACTAGAATTAGGGGCTGTCCCAAATACTTTCCAACAACGTAACACTTAAAATTCAACGACACGCCAATATGCCGATATAATCAACTAACACAAACACACATGTCATTCTCAACGAAACCAAAAGACATAGCTAACAAATATAATTACGAAACTGAAAATAAGTCAAGCTATCACTTATCTTTTCAAAATTTACGAAACGACGATGGGCTGCCTTCGGCTCTGTCAACGGCTCGCACGCTGGCGAGTCGACGATGTCAAGGCAACCCCGGGAGACGGCGATGGGACGGGGCGAAGGGGCTGCCCAAGAACGGATAGCCCCCCAACGGGACTTAGAGGACAACGGGAAGGCTGCCCGGCAACGGCGGCGGGCGGCCGGTGGCGGCGTGGCGAAGGCAACGAGGCGAAGTCGCCGGAAAATGAAAAAAATGAAGGAAAACTAGAAGTTTTACAAAAATAAAACAAAAACATAAAAAGGGAGAAGGAAGTGAGACTTATCGGCGAACGACAAGGAGGCCGTGCGCGGCACCACGTGGTGGCGCACAGCGGCGCGCAGTGGCCGCGGCCGGCCTGGATCGAGAGAGAGACGCGGCTCGACGGGGAGAGGCAGATCTGCCCTCTCCCGTCACCTTCTCAGCGGCGACAACAGCCTGCAACAGCGGCGCGGCGTTGGTCCATTGCGGCGAGGAGTTTCCGACGAGAGAGAGAGAGAGACAGAGAGAGAGAGAGATCCGAGAGAGAGAGGATCCGCGAGAGAGAGACCGAGATAGAGATCCATGCAAGAGAGGGCAAGTCCAGCGGCGGCGTGGCCGATCCGGAGGCGGCGGCGGTCGTCCCCCGTGGAGAAAGAAAGAAAGAATGAGAGAAAAAGAATGAGAGAGAGGGAGAAGGAGGGAGAGAGCAGAGAGGGGCGACCGAGGAGACGACGGCGGTGGCGCCGCGAGGAGGAGGTGGCGGCGGCAGCCATGGAGGGTGAAGGAGAGAGAGGGAGTGAGGTAGAGAGAAGGGAGAGAGAAAGTGAGGTAGAGAGAGAAAGAACGAAGAGGGGGGATGAGTTAGGGATTGGATATGCCTCCAAATATTAACCCTAGAACCGGTTCTCGGAAGAACCGGGCCGAACCAGTCCGGTTTATAAAAAAATTAAATTAAACAAATAAATGGAATCTTGGGCTTGAGCTTGAAACTTAATTTGAATTGGGCTTTAGTATTGGGCCGAGAATTTAAAAGAAATGGGTCGAAAATATTAATTGTTTGGGCTCAATTAGTTAAATGTTGGGCCTAGGTGATTGAGCCGAAAATTATGAATTTGGGCTTGAGAATTTAATTGATTGGGCTTGAAATAAATGATGATGTGAGTTTTATGTTAGGTCTTAGGAATTAATTAAAATGGTCCTACGAAAATTGGGCCAAGAAATGAAGTATGGGCTTAATGAATTATTTTAGAGTGGACGTAATGATTTAATTGTGGGCTGTTGGTAATGGGCTCAATCAATTATTTCATGGGCTCGAAAATTAAATGCATTGGGCCAAGAGAAATAAAATAGTTAGGCTCCAATTTTAATTAGAATGGGCTTGCCAATTATTTAATGTTGGGCTCCAATTAATTAAAGAGTTGGCCTTTATTAAATTTAAGTGGACCAATTTAATTAACCTTTGGCCTAATGATCTAATTAATTCTCATTAATTAGTAGATTAATTAGTTGAAGATTATGAAAATATTTAATTAATTTAAGTACTTAAGAAGAGTTAAAATAATTCTTTCTTATCTAATTAATTTTTGAAATTAATTAAGAGGCTATAGTAAATTAATCTAAGGATTAAATTATAAAGGATTAAATCATATGATTCAAGAAAGGTCCCAAGTTAATTAATCTTTGAATTAATCTTAAGTAATTAAATTTCCCGATTTAATTACTTCAAGGGAATTAGAATTTCCTTAACCAAGGAAATTAAGAATAAATAAATCTTTGATTCTAATCAATGAAGACGTGAAATTTATCATCGGATAAATAAAGAATTTCTTTATAAGAGATGGTAAAAGACGAGACATAGAAGACATGCCTCCATAGGACACGTGCATATCACACGATTATGCAAATAATTCTTTAAGCTAAAATTTAGCTTACCTTGTGAAATAAGGAAATCGCGAGGAGAAAAGACGGTACAGTAACCAAGGTATTATTTCAGATCAAGGAGAAAATCGAGGTGGGCTTTCCTGTCTAACTATGGAGCTTAAAATATTCAAATATTAAATGCATGCGAGAAGTTATGATTTTGATATTCTTATCAAAATCCGAACTGAAGTTCGTGGATTCAAAGTTATTGTCATGCCAAAAATATTTGTTTTATGATAATACCTATCTGTTGGCTATGCCAAATGTTATGAAATCGAATTCGGGTCCTAAAAAGGGTAGCGTCCCTCCTCGGACTAGTGTACACAAGGGGACCGTGACATCGAGCGGGTTGGCCGGTCCAGTGACCGTGGAAGGTGGCCACCTTCCAGGCACAAGTTATGAAAGGGTGACCGTGGGAGATGGCCACCTCCCCGGCACGATAAGATCAGATATGGCTTACGATGAAGAGAACTTAGGCTGCGCAGTCGAACTTTAAGATCAATGAGATTTGGTAAACTCTGATCTTTTTAAGATAAAACCCTCGTGTTTTACTGTGATAGCGTGACAATATTTACAAATGAATGCAAGTATATTTTGGCATGTGTTCACTGAGTACTGTCGTACTCAGCCCTGCATATATTTCTAAATATGCAGGTTGAGCCGTGACTGAAGAGGAGGGTGTGCTGATTAAGTTTAATAATATCATTTCTCTAGACAAGACTTTTGGAGGTGCATGTCTTCATACATGGAACCGTGTTCTATGTTATGTATTTCTGATGCGTAATGAGATGAATTGAGGAATATATATCATATATTCCTTCCAAGACTTTGATTTATCATTTCCCTTGGTTGTAAGACTAATTTATTTGACTATTCGAAGGATTTGTATATTCCTATTCAATGAAAATATTGATCAATGTCTTGAGACATATGCCGAATTTGCTACCCCCTTTCTAATCCCGCTTCTTAATTCTCACCCCCAGTCACGATAACCGAGCTTTATTATTTTTAATAAAGTACGACCGTGACAATAGGTCATCAAATGATTTATCCACTACATTAACTAAATCATCAAGTGATTTGAATGCAGTTTGGACTTCTAGTGTATAGCTCTGAACCATCCTAAATCATTCACATTTGTATTAGGAGAATTTAGGGGTTGCTGCACAAGTTTCATATTGAAACCATATTGAGTTGCAGCAGCCCTAAATTCAGGATCATCATCCATTATGTGAGGCCTTACATTGTCTTGTTATATTTAATGTCCTTAATTGCACCCTCTAGCCATTTTGAAATGATTGTTGGTATGATTTGAATGTATACTTTAGACACTTGTACACTGCTCACGTTAAATGCATACACTTAGGGAGTTTTAAATGGAACTTGTACACTTATATGCTTTTTCATTTTTAATGGTAAACTAAGTCATTGGTATAGTGAAATGCATACATTCAATGCATAGTTCAGTACCTTAGTGATGAAGCAGTCTTTAATCATACCTTTGGTGATGATCTGAATTGGCTTTGTCTCAATTGTGCATGTTGTTCTCTTCTTGCTTTTTCCCCTTGCTAGAACTTGTATTGTGAATTGAAATATTCCACTCTTCACTTCAAATAAAACTTCCCCATTTTATGCAAGCAAAGGTCCGGAAACAACACACATAAACATAACATTTGAAATTAACTTCTTGCTTTTAGATGTCCTATGTGGCTCAGCCACTTCTATTGCCAAGTAGAATCAGTGAGATTCTTTTGTGATATAAAATCATTTTCATCAATATGAATTGTGTTGTGCATGTTTCTATAATTGATTTTGATAGGATTCTGTCTAGTTCTAAGGCATCTAGGGAGAATCTCAATCTTAGAAGTTTGTTTAGGGCTTTTAAATCAGACCGTATGGCTGAAGTATGAGCTTCAATCTTCTAATACTGCCTCTTTTTGTATACTCCAAATTGAGAGTGGTGTTAAATCAAGATGTACACGTTTACTGCCTCTTCTACTTTTCTTACCACTCACTAATTGAACTGTCTTCTACCCTCTTTCTTGTTGCTTCTTTGCAGCTGCCCAATATCTTCATGCGGTTGATTATGAAGTGAAGAATTTCTGTTCGGCTTCCTTAAGCGTGCCTCGAGATGGTTTTCCATCAATGCATGCTCCAGTGATGAATTAAACTACTTGGTTTATTTGTTATGTTGACAAATCTTTATGACCATTCTGTTTTATTCATTTCTCTTTTTCTCTCTTTGAAATAGTTGTCGGGGGCGGATAAATAGCAGCAACTTAATGTATTTTTAGGAGTTATTGGCTGCTCAAACTTTGTGGCGCCATTTTCCAATTTTTGGTTGAACTAATGTACTGCCGCCATTTTTTAATGGCAACAACTCAATATATTCATTGCGCCATTTTTAATGAGAGAATCCGTTCTTCTTTTCCATTTCATTGAGTTTTTTTGACATTGACAATAAGTAAAAAGGCATAAGTGTAAAAATAACACTCTAAAAAGTATCTAAAAAACACTCTAAAAATGAAATAAGAACACTAACTAAGAAATAAAGTGAAAAAATGATATAGAAAATGAACTCTTAAAATATGACTAAAAATGAAATAAAATTCAATTTTTTTTTGAAAAGTTAACAAATTTCTAAATTTCCCTCATATTTTTATAATTATTTCTGAATATTAAATTTCACATTTTTTCATTTATTATTTAAAAATTAAATAAATATTACAACTAATATATCTAATCACTTATCTATTTTATTATCTCTTTATTTTTCTACACTAATCAACATCTTCTTAAATTCTATAGTGGTAAAGAAGTGGCCCAAGTAAGTTGGGAGGGAGGGGGTATATAGGGAGTATATAGTAAGAGCAAAACGGTGCCTTGGTAAATGTCTAAATTGAAGTGTTAGTTGAATATCTACCAGAAACTATAACAAAATTTTCTTTTCTGAGGTGTTCAGCTTTCAGATCAACAGTCACTAACTTTCATGTCATGGTCGAATCATAACTAGCAACTTCAACAACTTTTATTTCATCTCATCTGGATTTACTTCTCAAAAAAATGTTCTGTTAAAGTCACTTTGTCACATCTAATATAGTATAAAAAAATATTTTACACAATTACTAGGATCTAGCTAGTCTTGATTATTTGATGTCACATTAATTTTATTATAGTCAATGATCATTGGTTCAATCCATTGATTTTATTGAACATCAGTCTTAATAATAATCCAAATAGGAGAAACATAAGCAAACAAACAAATGGAGCAAGAATTAAGAGTTTTTTCTAGCTAGGGTTGTGGGCTAACAAGAAAAGAATTCGTTATTTTCAAAGACAAGTTTCTTTTCATCGATGATTTTGATGAAAATGAGATCTTATATACATGAGTTCAAACACGATGAGCATAAGAGATTAGAGAAATATAGTTCAAATTAGTTTAGAAAATAATTAGTTAATTATGTGTTTTAGAGTGGATTGCAAGAAATGTGGTAAATATTCATGGGCAGGTTGTGGGAAGCACTTGAGCTCTCTTTATGAAAATATTGAGAAAGGGAAGCATTGTATGTGCAAATCTTGGCCTGGTGTGGTTATCCCTTCTGCAAAATCTTCCTCATCATCTTCAACCACAAAAGGTATGTATTTTTATGTGTTAATTTGCAATCAAGGACTAAATACTATATTCATCATATAATTGGGCAAGCGTCGTTATATCGAATATCGTAGTATATACAGTATGTGTGAATGTATCACACATATTTGACTGGATCGTGCATGTGACAATCTAGTGTTAGGTAGGGGTCAACTAAACAGGATCCCTTCATCATTATTTTGATTCTATCTTTAATTATATTAAAAGACACATATTCCTGTAAACTGAAACTTGATTTTTTATTTTTATATTTAAATTAATATAATTAAATAGCCACTTGTTTTCCAACAAAGTCTAAGATTATGTCAAGAATTCCTTAGTAAATTTAATCTCCCAATAGATAGCAAAGTAGCTCTGCTAATTTCTCTTTCTCAGAGGAATAAAGAGATGTATAAGAATGATGAAAAATGAAGTAAAGATATTAGAATATGAATTATTATTGTTACTCTGTTGGATATATATTACTGCGTCAGATTAAACCATTAAATGAAAATTTCCAAGAATAACCATTAATGGGAAATCATTTTTAGCATATGTACCGATCTTTATTGTAAATAATTAATTTCAAAGCGTTAATTAACTTTCTCTACTTTTTACACCCCCTATATATATTTATTGCTCTGCTAACTTCTTTCAAGTTTTTGAAGTGTATAAATTAATGTTACGAGCCTCTTTATCAGAATTGTTTGCCTATTCCCATTGAAATTTTGTTATCATGTGTCTCTTATCACAAATAAAATTCCAAATAGCGTGTAAATGCGAATGTATAAATTATAGGCTCATGAATTAAATTGTGGGGGTTTCATAATTTATTGTCACACACCAATACTTGCTTGACAGCAATTTGGATGTTTGGTAACCATGCAGTACGTGGCTTTCTATTTTTGGAGTTTATGAACTCCCAATAATTCAAGATCATAAGGTTCATTAAATTTCTCTCAAGGAAGCCTTTGTCTTCATGCCGATTCGTTAAGTAAATATAATTTATTTTTTCCTAAAATTTTTTCCTTTTATTTTTTTGGAATTTCGCCTTATTCAATTTATGTTATCAATTATTGATTAGCAATTTAGCATGCTTATACAAATGGTTAATATATTAGGCCCTGTTTCCACTCTCATATAATATCTCATTAATAGACATCACATACGATACACACATGCACACATACATAATCCGTTATGATGCATCGCATATGTACAGGACAGAGCATCTAAACTATATATAATAGTATTAATTAAAAAAAACTATGTATAAATCTTCCAACCCCAAAAAATAAATAAATAAATTGAAAGAAACCTCCCCACCAAATCGCTCAGAGGGGCCAAACATATATATCTCTTTTTGAAAAATCAAAGGAGACAAATGTATGTCTAGTTTCATATTATGAACTGGGAAAAGCGTCATCGTCGGTATAAAAATCTTGACCTTATTATTCACGCAAAGTCTCATGGTTTGAATATATTGGAAGAAACAAATTTTGTCTATTTAAGCATAAATATTAGTCATTTCAATTAATTGCATTTAAAAATTCAATCTTTGGGCATTATTAAGAATTGGATCCGATTGTTGAATTGTTTCAGTTAAGATCTAATGTAAAAATTTGTGGTAGATTATACCCATTTAATTTTTTGCAAGAGATTGGAGTTGAGATTTAAACATTGATTTGATATTGAAATTTAAAATCGATTGAGAATTTTAGAAACTCATCTATTTAATTATTCTTCCGTGTTGTCAATTTTGACGTCAAAAATTGATGCTCTAGCTCTGCTGAATATCTAAATCTCAATTTTAAATTCATGTAACAAAAGTGACAATTAGAATGGATATTAAAGTATTACTGAAACGCATTAAAAGTTTATTCTAATTTATAACAATCTCCAAAATTTAAGATTTAAATTACAATTATAACAAGTTATTTTAGGGTAAATATCACTTATTGTCCCAATATTCGCTACCAACAACAAATATGTCTCAATGAAAACATAATTGCTAAAAAAGTTCCCAACATTTCTGAAATTTACGTTTGTGTCCCAACAAAAATATTGGTGCCCGAATAATGATGTGACACGCTAAAATTCATATGTGGCGTTTTCATAATATATCACATAGAGTTTTTTAACAAAAACGTGTAATTTGAAAACATCATATATGTTCGATAATCCACGTGAAGGTTTTGGAAATGCCCGGATTGAGAGTAAGATAATTGTGTCATATATTATAGACACGTAAAAAATGTCATATGTGAACTCCGACGTGTCACATCATCATCCGGGGGCCGGAAAATTTATTTTTGAACATTAAATGTGAATTTTCAAAAACGTACTTTTTGCAATTATACTTATATTGAGACATTTATTATCGGTCGCAAACATTGAGGCAATAAGTGAGATTTATCCATTATTTTAATTAGTTAATCTTATCATAACTTTGTTTGGGCAGAAGCATCGGCGGCAACCTGAAGACACCTCACATGGGCCCTCGCAATGAATAAATGAATACATGTGTCAGGTCACAATACCCCATTTGTAACATAATTTTCTGTTTTCCAAAGTTTTTTCATTTCAAAATGAGTTAATACTTGTGCACTAATTGTGTGGGTGTGCAAACTGAGGTCAATAACCATTGACCAAACAGCTTCTAGACCCGTGTGACATTTAATAAAGATTTCATATAATCAGCGATCTATAATTTATATGTTTTACTTTTTGTTTGTATATGGTGCATGGCGCCTCAAATTTAAGTTTTTAATATAGTCTTAATCAGTGGGGTTTGTGCTCCTTTGGATTATCTTCCCAAACCCACTCTCTTCACGCCCTATTCAAATCTACCGTTAACCATTTTTGCTTATAATTTACACACAAAAAAACAGTTTTTTTCATACACTATCTTTATTTTTGAGGCGATAGACTAGCTAATTGATAATTATTAGGGCCGTGACTACTGTTTAATTAGGGTTTAACTAATTAGCAGTTATAATTAACAAGTGGGTAAGCAACAATTCATCCTATACGACAATTTCTACTGTATCTCGTGTTCTCCACATCATCTTCCTTTCTTTTTCTTTTTTTGTATAAGCTCTTCTACATTTACATGTTACTTCAACGTATTGCTAACCTATTATGAATGCAAAAATTACTAACTTTTTAAGATGAAACTTCTATAAATCACTATTTGTTAGCATGTTATTGTGGTAAACTTCATTCTTTTGTATAATCTGTAAACCCCAATGAAACACCAGCCTAGTTCAGTGACAAGTTTAATCATAAAAGTATAGATAGAATTCAGACTCATAAATTTTCATATGAATTCACCAATTCTATATCAAAGAGCCACATATATTAACTATTTTAAGTCCCCTTAGTTTAAATAATATGATATGTCAACAACTAAAACATGTACTCAATAGAAGTCAACTTGATTATAGTAAAATAATTTAACAGTACATGAGTCTTTTTGAAAATTTTAAGAAGACTCCACAGCTCCACCAATTAATTAAATAATAATCTTATGGACGAATATAATTATTTTGTTGGCCGTCTTTCGACAAGAATAAAGTACTCATCAACAAGAGATAAGCTACATATACAAACTAGATCAAATACACATCCGTTAAATTACATTAGTATATAATAATAATAATAATAATAATAATAATAATAATAATAATAATAATAATAATAATAATAATAATAATAATAA
>JAYDZE010553665.1:0-13276 GCA_034509125.1 Monilaria moniliformis | reverse complement strand
TGAAGACGCGTGACGCTCATGCGTCTTACCCGTTTTTGGAACAGAAAAAAAAAGGTTCCCATTTCGGGAACCTTTTTCGTGGATCCACCCAAATCAAGAATTTTGCCTGTTTCTAGCGTGCGTCTGGGTGTCATTACCCGACTCTTAGAGAGAAAGAGAGTTGAATAGCTATTTCTAATTCTCAACCTTGTGCTAGCTGGGATTAATCATTCTTATGTTCTGTTACTGTCAAACTAGGCCCAACTAATTTTAAACATGTTATTTCCAATCTTTTTCTATAATTTTAGCAATTATGAATACATGACAAATATTGTTCAATTTCTTTTATACTTTACTATTGTTAATTAATTTCGACATTCTAGAATTTTAAATTTTATTTCGTAAAATTTTCCCAAACTTTAATTCTTTAAAATTCATGAATTTTCAGAGCATTACACCAATTCTATCCGATTGCGGGTTATTCAGTTTAGGGTAATTTGAAGAAAAAAAATTCTCTATTATTCCATGTTTAGGTTTTTACGATCAAATCGAGTATTTTATTACTAATTTCAGTCACGTGCATGTTTCGTGCCATCTATGTTATTGCTTTGTTCCCTCTCAACAGTTGATCTGAATAAATTTAAACACGGTAGGTCCTGGCAAGGGGACGGTTAGATAAAGACTCAGTATTGGACACGGTTTGGAACAAGTTATCCTTGTCTTCATTTCTAAAAGTGTCATCATTTCCCTTGTAATTCGTGTCACTCCTCATTTTTCTCTCAACACAATTTTCAGTCGCATCCATGTCAGTCCATGTCACTACTTTGTTCCCTCTCAACTCTTATTCCTTTCGTCGCCGCATCTTTATTAATTTATATCCCATGTCCCGTGTCCATCCATGTCCATCAGTGTCACTAATTTGTTATCTCTCTCAAACATAATTCAATCTATGTCCATCCATACCATGTCCATCCGTCACTGCTCCATTCTGTCTCGATTCTAATACGCACTGCCGCCTCACTCTCTCTATATACTCTCACTTCTCTCTTCGCTCTCAACCTTTACCCATTGCACATCCTAACATCTAAACCCTAGGTTACGATGCCTCGTGCACCGCTTCCGTCTCAGAAGCCGCCATCTTATGCACCAAATTTATTGGCCCCACCTCCGCCTCATGCACTACGTCATCAGTCGTACAACTGCGACCTTACTACCATCGGTCCCACAGCCGTGATCCCACTACTATTGGCGCGACAAGCAATTAAGAAGGTGTTGGGCTGGGAAAAACATTTATATAAGCTTTTAAATGTAAGATTGGAAGATAGAGAGTGACTTTGTGCATAAATAAGAAAAATGCTTCATGAATACTGAGTTTGCAAAAGCAAAAAATTACGAATTAGAAATCTATGATTATAAGGAACGATCTATACGTTTTCTAATGAAACGCTCACTATGAAAAATTCTTAACCTAGCATACCACTAAAAAGCTTATAAATATGTTCCTTTGTATTCATAGATTTCGAATTCTATTTCTCTACTTTTTCAAAAAATCAGTATCTATGAAGCATTTTCCTTGTATCTTCACAAAGTCATTCTCCATCTCCAGATGTTGCTTTCTATTAATTTCATTGGCGATATCATTGTATATCAATGGATTTATTCTATTTTATCTCAATCTAGTATTTATTTGATGTTCTTACTATTTATAGTGAAATTTAATAAAATTTAATTTCACTTTCGTGTTTATTTTCCTAAGAAATTTGATGTTTATTGGTCATGCTAATAAAATTTCATTTCACAGTAGTTAATATGATAGTGGACAACTATAGGACTGAACAAGGTAATGTACACAAATTATGATGAAATTACACACAAAATTGACCTTGTAAACCGTATGTCTGTGTCGTTATTTTATTTGTGTCCAACCATATCATTTCGTATCTTGTGTCCTGCTAGTGTCCAACTTTCACGATCTGTGTTCCATGTCCATCTATGTCACTGCTCTTTTCCATTTCAACCCTTATTCCTTCTGTCATTGCATCTGTGTCCCGTGTTACGTGTCCATCTATGTACCTTGGTGTCACTGCTCTATTCCATCTCAAACATAATTCTATTTATTGTGAAATTTAATAAAATTTAATTTCACTTTCGTCTTTATTTTCCTGATAAATTTGATGTTTATAGGTCATGATAATAAAATTTCATTTCACAGTAGTTAACATGATAGTGGACAACTGTAGGATTGAACATGGTAATTGACACAAATTATGATGAAATTGGACACAGAATGGACAATATAGTGTAGCTCTCCAATTCTCCGACATGAAAGAGACACGACACATTGTAATTGCCACAGAAGATGATAAATTGGACACGAAACAGACAAAGTATGCTAGATCAAAATAGACACAGAAATCGATATTGGACCATGTTTACACTATGTGAACAAATATTAACCAATTTAACCATAGTTCAAAACCATCAAATATAATCAAGCACCAAAGTCAATAAAAACAAATATTTCAAGATGACAAATCCACAAATTCTACTAGTGTTCATGGTGTTCTAGGGAGCACGCTATTCTAGGATACACAAAAGACCGAAAGGACACAGATGGACCTAGAAATCCATATGTCTATGTCATCATTTTCATTCGTGTCCAACCATATCATTTCATATCTTGTGTCCTGCTAGTGTCCAACTGTGCCCTTTCCATCTTCTGTCACGATCTGTGCTCCGTGTCCATCTGTGTCACTACTCCGTTCCCTTTCAACCCTTATTCCAATGGTCGTTGCATCTGTGTCCATCTCTGTCCCATGTAACATGACCATCTGTTGGGGTTTTATATTAGAAAGTATGCTTTACGAGCTGCTTATGTATTAATAAGCCTAGAAGAGATATTATTGTTACATGGTTTGCCTTTTATAATCTGGTGATAATATTGTGAGCAAATATAATCTGTGATTATAATTGAGTAAGAGAGTCTGGGTCTTTTGCATTGTAGACTGGATGGTGGTTAGGTAATCACTAAGGTCTCTCAGTAGGAGTCTTGCAGAAAAAAACTAAGTTTCACAGCCTAGATAGATTTGGACGATCTATCGCGAAAGGTTGTAGTGTCAGCCTAGATGTTTACTAACCTTGGTAAACAAATGACACTGGTGTGGTATAGCACTAAATGATTCACGTTGAGATAAGTCTTTCTTGCTGATTACTGAAAGACGAGATATAAGTGATTATTTATTTCTGAATCTTTGTATATAACATTGAGCATACGTTATTAATCATGCACTACTTTAACTTATCAAAAGGTGCGGATTTTTCGTAACCCAAGAATCCTGATATCATGGGCAGTGGTAATTAATATCTAGCAGTGCTAGGATTGTGACCAAGTTGATAATATCCTCAAGAGGTATTCGAGAAAAAGAATTTATTATACGCAACCTGGCCAGTTGGAATAATAAATAATATTCTTAAACTAGACCACTCTTGGTAAAAAAAATATTAATTAATTAAAGCTAACAACAGACTTAATTTAATTAATGGATATTAGAATTTTAAACATGAGAAATAAATTAATTATAAAGAAGCCCAAATTATTCGTAATTTAGATTTGGACAGGTAGGTCGATATTAATTTCTATTGTGGTCCAAATTAATATTCTATTGAGCTTTAATTATTGAGCTTTAATTAAATTCGGGCTCAATTTAGTTAGCAAAAGCCCTATAGAGAGGCTCAGTCCAAATTCCTTGAATCCCTAGCCTAGCCCATTACATATTCTATAAATAGGAGAGTGGAGAATTAAATTCATTAAGTGTGTTGCATGAAAAACATGCCTAAGCGTGTTTTCTCTCTCTTTTCTTTCTATTTATTTTCTTCTCCACCTCAGCCTATACAGTTTGATATAATGCAATACACACTGCATTCAAACCCTGAATTTGGGTAATAGGCTAGAAGATTCGAGGTAGAATATTGGAGGAGTGGTGGGAGTTACAAGCCCTCGTCTACAAACAAAAGATCTGCAATTAATGGTAAGATTCAAACTCTTATATATCATGATCTGGGATTTTGAATTAATTAATTATATATTTGCGTTCTAGGAAGATTTTTTAGAATTGCATGAATAGTTATATTCTGAACATCAACCTATGGGATCTTGGGTTACGGGGAATCCTCATCGATCTCCCGTATCAATTGGTATCAGAGCCAGATCATAGGCTCTGATGTTTAGAATTTAATTTGCTTTTCTTGGAATATGTTATGCAGCTGTGCATGTTTTTTAAATTTTGGTTTGTATGAATTTAATTTCTGCAATCACTCTGAATTTGCACAAAATTGAATGCAATTTATTTTTGTTCTGGTCCTGTTTTTCGAGAATTGTAAACCCACTGGGGTTCTTATTACGACATAAGAGTATGTGAAATGTATGAATATATGCGTTGAGTTATGATAGACTATTTACTTATTTGAAAATTGATATGAATATGCAACTAAGGTAAGATTGGAATATGATGAAAATATATGAAGTATGAATTAGTCTTATCGTATTAAATCTATCGTATGTGAATCTAATTAATTATGTTATCTGATGTTCGATGATATGAGATGTGAAGTATATGTTTAGGCCTCGTACTTGAGTGTGCTCATTGGGTATATAAGGCATGCCATAGGACAACAATATTACATTATTTGTCGATCACTTGTCTTTCGGATAATTGAAGCGATGACCATCTTTTATATGATATACACCCTTCGTAGTTGATCTGATTTGTCTGATATGCGCCATTCGTGGGTGATCTGATTAGAACCCTATGGGTTATCTGTCTGCGCCCTTAACGCCAACTCAATGAACAATAAGTTGCATGAAATCAAGCCGTAGGGACACCTATCCGGGACATGTACGCCCTTGCACCCTTACGTGAACCGTCGATTGGACCAAGAATTGAGGCAAATAATTTTGAAATCAAACTAGCCCTCATATCAATGGTCCAACATAATCAGTATGGTGGTCGAGTGACGGAGGATCCCAACGTGCATCTAGCATAATTCAAGGACATAAGCAACACTGTCAAGGTAAACGGATTCTCTCGTGATACTATTTGCATGCGGTTATTTCCTTTTTTCTTTTAGGGATAAGGCCAAACAATGGTATCAAGCTTTGGCACCCGGTTCAGTAACAAGTTGGGAAAATTTGGCACATAAGTTCTTCAACAAGTTCTTCCCACCCGGCATAACCTTGAGGTTTAAAGCCGAGATCACTCAATTCCGACAAAGAAATCGGGATTCCCTCTACGACGCATGAGAGTGACTTACAGATCTCTTAAGAAAGTGCCCAAATCAAGATTTTGGAGAAGACCACCAAGTATACATCTTTTATCATGGATGTAACCTAGAGGTAAAGAGATTGCTAGATGTTGCAGTCGGAGGATCATTATTGAATAAGGGACAAGAAATAGCTATTAGAGTCATCGAAGACATGACTACCACTAGCTATGAGTGGTTGGGTGAACGACAAGTGGATTTTAAAGAAAGTAGAGTCAGCCTCGGACACCGACTCGGTGAGCCTCATCGTAGCTCAACTTAGTGCTCTAAGCACAAAAATTGAGAATCTTTCTAAATCTAGAGTGGAGCCAACGATCGTGCCCCAACAAGCGGACGAGGGGTACACTATGTAAACCAACAAGGGTAGCAAATGAACTTCAATAGTTACCGCCCCAATCAAGGGGGAAACAAATACTATCCGTGTAGTTGTTCGCATCCTAATCTTTCCTATGCAAATCTCAATTATGCATTGCAACCTCCACCCGAATTCTCGGTGACCAATGGAATGATTGACGAGCCCAAAAAACCAATGATGGACGAAGTTTTCATAAATTTCATGAAAAGAACTGAAAAATACATAGGGGACTCAGAGGATGGTTTGGGAAACTGGAAACATCTGTGGGAACATTAGGGTCACAAGTTAAGATGATGTCGACTCAAATCGAGCAAGTTGCCGCAGCTTTGGGAAACCAACACCACCAAGGACAATTTCCTAGCCAACCTATGGTAAATCCAAAGGAACAAAGCAACATGTCATGAACAAAGAGGACGTCAAGCTAAGGACGTCTAAATAGCGTTGGTTGGGAGGCAACCCAATAGTTTCTTTTGTTCATGTTTTTACTTTCTTTTGTTTTATGTCGTTTTTTCTCTTAGTTGGAATTTTTGTTTTTATTTTTCTGGTATGTTTCTATTTTTGTTTTTGCTTCTTTTTTATTTTTCGATGAATGACACTGAATGTAGTAAGGATAGTAATCCATGCTTGGAAGTAGGAAATTGTGATAAAACTTCACGATTATATGATTTTGTGCACAAAAATTACATGTGTTGTGATGTTCTACTCAATTTTTGCTTGTGATGGAGTAAAAATGCAATCTTTAGTCTATACATAGGATTTATGATAGAATCTATAATTATAAGTCAATGTATGAGTACTTTAAAGATTGAATTTTTAGGTGAATTTTATTGTCTAATTGTTGATTAAATAACGAATAAGGAATTGTGAGCATCTTGTCATTGTATAATAAAATTTAAGTTTTGATTAACCTTAAGGCTTTGTTGATCATGATTTGGATACCTTTTCAGCCATGCCTAGACACGCTGAAAGGGCCCCTAGATCCCAACCACCCCTCCAATTTCGGGGAGGTTCTACAAGGCAACAAGAAACGGGCAATGTGGGATCGACTCGTGTCCCATGATTTCTTCCCATCCAATGACCATTATCCCGAAGGATGACACTTGAGTTCCTTAGTACACTCAAGCTCAACAAGACGAGAAGTTCAGCTCAAGCTTTAAGTATCGAGTTTCGCCTCGATAACCAAAATCTTGAGTTATGTTTGGGAAAACCGCACAACATCTTTGATTGCCGAAGTGAAATAATCTTCTAGCCGGAGGAAAACGGCCGTGATGAGTTTTGGAACTTGATCACTCTCAACACAAGGCAATACACTTCCTTTAAGCCATCCTCCACCAAGTCTACCTCAATCCATAACCCGCTTCTCCATTACATCCAATGGGCTTGTACAAACCTCCTGTTTGTATGATACTATAGCGGTGGGGTTCAAACCACTAAGTTGTTCCTCCTATGGAATCTTCTTCATGGCCAAGCTAGAGACCTTGGCACTCACATTTCCCTACACTTGGAAAGAAGAGCCTCAAAAAGAGGAGAAGTAATAGCTGAAGAGGGAATTACCATCCCCATAGTTACATATTGTGGAGTCCATTTTTTTGGAGTGGGAAGCCGCCGAGAATGAGATGTTTTTTAATAACCAACGGCTCAAAATGATGGAGTTTCTCAAGGTGAATACTGAATATCGCGCCTACTTTGTTCATAAAATAAGGGATAAGTTTTCCTTACCCAATCCATGCCTCACGATGATCACTAGTTGGGAGATGAGGTATAATTGGCGGTTCAACGAAGCAACCCATCAAAGGGCTACCGAGGCTGCCCCTCCAACTTTGTCTTGGAAGCACGGTATTAAATTGTTGGGGGCGATCTAGATGATGTTCCCGAGCTCAATGAACCACCCGAAGAGATTGCCCAAGAAGAACATGCTCAAGAGGCCCCCCATGATGAAGTTCGGCTTTCTTAACGTCGTCATCGACGTCGGGAAAGGGAGCCAATGCAGGAATAGATGTATGAGGCCATGGGGCATCAAATTGAGACATTGGAGGCTATGATAGTTGCCCGCTTTAATGCCATGGATGGACGCTTCAGTGCTGTCTATGGTCATTTCAGGACCATATACACAAACATGGCCATGATGTTGTCAATGATGCAACAATGGCACCCCTATCCTCCACCCCACCAAGAGTAGTGGTAAGTACCTCACCAAATCCATCTCTTCTCAAACTTAGTCGTTTCTTGGCTTTGACAAAGCCAAGCAACGACTAAGTTTGGGGAGGGGAGGGGGGCTGAAATAGTGAATTTTGAGGTTTTCTTTTTGTGTTTCTTTTCCTTTTGTTTTTCTTTTGTTCTCTTGTTTTGTTTTTAGTTTTTAGCAATAACCCATGTTTAGGTAGAATCTTTTCCTTGTAATCTTTAATAACTCTATTGAAACATTGATAGGATTGGACTTGTCACTAATGATGTACTCTTCTTTAAAATTTTCACTTGATTTATGAGTTTTGAGTTTGACTTAGATATGCATGTGTATTGAGTTGCTTTGTTTGCCTTGATTCATGAGAATGACTACCTAGTGAGATTTGAGTCAAAAATTCCTTTCATGTGTGGGATGATAAAAAATATCTTAAGTTTCTAGAACTTGCTCAAAGTTTACTTGAATCTACATATTGAATGTGTAGATAGAACATGAGGTTAGGCCATCTTTCTTTTTTTTGTTTTTTGAAAACAGTTAGGTCATCTTTCTTAAGCTACTTTTTCTTCCTAAAAATTTGACCTTTACACATATTTTCCCCAGTTAGCCATTTTGAACCTTAAAGCCTATTCTTTGATTAGCCAAATTTTGAAGAAATTCTATATCTTGTGATCATTAGAAAAATGATGTTTCAAGTCTATACTTATAAGTTGAGTATGAGATATTTTCTACTTAAAAATAAAATTTAAGAGGAAAGGGAATATATATGTAGAAGAAATAAGAGATGATAAAAGAGAATAAAAGAAAATTTATGGAAAAGAAGATGAAAAATAACCACATTATTGAAAAAAAGATTTTGGAAAGCAAGAAGGAAGTTAGACGAAGTCTAATTTCATAGAAGTTTGATTAAGATTAGTTGGTGGTAAGATTGATGAAGTTTTTTATGATCACTTTTGTTATCCTAAATTTTAGTCACTTAGCTTATATATTCATTACCTTGTCCAAAAAACCAACATTACAACATAACATAAAGACCTTTTTAATTATTTATGTGCATTCATAAGAAATAGAGAAGAGATTAGATCTTGAGTAAGCTTATGGTAAACTTTTGAATATTATTTGGTTTAGAGTATACACTATTACCTTATACACTTGAGAAATGAAAATATACACATTTTTTCTTTGTTGTGAGGATCATGAATATAAGGTGATACACAAGTTAGTAGATATTATGCATTGTCTTGTCCTTCTTGTTAGTTGTTTATCTTGTGAAATTCAAAATCTTGTTTTAAACAGAACTGATGTTTGGTCCAAAACCCTTCAAAATTTGAGTGTTTTCTTTAGTGCTTATTTTTCTTTGTTTGAGGACAAACAAATATATAAGTTTGGTGGTTGGACACACTCAATATTGTGGGTATTTTAGAATTTAAATCTAAAGCATATTAATTAGTTTTGATCTGATATAGCTTTGTTTTGGTTTATATATCTATCAATTAATTGTTTGATGAGTTTATTGAGTTTTGAAGGATAAAATGCATGAAAAGGTGTTAAAAGGACAAAGGATCCAGAACGGCACAAATTCGATGGAGATTATACCCTAAACGACCCATTTGCAAAGAGCCAAGGGCCAAGCGGCCCGTTTCCAGCCTCGACAAGCCAAGAGTTTAAAGACTATATTTCCAAACGGACCGTTTGGGAAGATATGCTTACTAAATAGACCGTTTGGCAATACTGAATCAAAGATAGCACACCCCGTGTTGGGAAATAGACCATTTCGCAGAAGGCCGATCCCACATGGACCGTTTCCTACTTCAAATTTGCACAAAAAATTATATCCTTAGCCACTCAAGCCCTATCGTTTCTAGGTTTTTTATGCCTATATAAGGAGCATTCATTCACGGTTTTGACAATAAATTTTACACCAATCAATCCATACTTTCATGTATTTTGTGTTCCATCCATCCACAATATTGTTGGCGAAGTTCTTGCCAAAGCAAAAGGAAGCTCGTGAAGGAATCGAAGATAAGACGAAGATATACATTCATACGGGTTCTTTTAGCCTTGGTTTGAGATTATTTTATGTTCTTATTTTGTTTAGCTTGTTTTGAATACTTAGTTATGCTTGACTAGTACCTTTAATTATAGGGTTAGTGTTAGGGTATATACTAAAATGCAAGCTTTTGAGCTGCTTTGTACTTGTAAAACCTTATTTTCCAAATTTGTGTGAAGATTATTATTTTGCCACATTGTTTTTGCTTTTCATATAATTTATTATATAAATCATTATGATTAAACAAATGGTCTAAGGCTTTTGCATTATAGACTGAGTGGTGATCAAGTTATCACTGAAGGTTGCTCAGTCGCTTTTTTGCAAAAGAAAAACAAGTTTCACAACCTAGATAGACTTTAGCCATCTATCGTGAAAGGTTGCAGTGTCAGTCCAAAAGGTTTACTAACCTTGGTAAACAAAAGACACTGGTGTGGTATAGCACTGAAAGGATTCACGAGAGATAAGTCCAAGAATCCTGATATCTTGATATCTTGATATATTGGGCAGTGGTCATAAATAACTAAGAGGTGCTAGGATTGTTATTACACTGAATCGTGTCTTGGGAGAGTCCGGATTGATAATATCCCCAAGAGGAGTTCAATAAAGTGTTTTATTATACAGAAGCCTGACGGCTTGGAATTTATTCCAAAGTATAATAAATAAAAAATTTAGAACTCGAGCACTCTTGGTAAAAGATATTAATTAATTAAAACCAGCAGCATTTTTAAATTAATTAATGGATATTAGAATCTTAAACATGGGAAATAAATTAATTAAAAAGGAAGCCCATATTCTCTGTAATTTGGATTTGGACGGGATAGTCAATATTAATTTCTGTAGTGGTACAAATTAATATTTTGTTGGGCTTATATGAAATTGGGGCTCACTTTAATTAGTAGAGCCCAACAGGGAGGCACAGTCCAAATTTCTTTGGATCCCTAATCTGACCCATCATAACTCTATATATAGGAGAAATGAATGAAGAGAAACAACTTTTAACCTAAACCTAAGTGAGGATTTTCGAAAACTACACTAGCACACACACTACACAATTTTCAAAAATCTCAAGGTTTTCAAACCTAATTCATTGCTCTCTTCATTCCTTTCAAGTCCTATAGGTTTGATACAAATTGTTCCACAAATTGTTCCATCACAATATTCAAACCTAGGAGTAGGGAACAAATTAGAAGTTCCAAGGTAACATATCAAAGATCTTCACGTGGAGAAGAAGTGAGCCATCATCGAATCTTTGGAGATTCAATAAGGTGAAAATCGAAAAACCAACTAGAAGCATGTTTAGGATTTAAAGTTCCTTTAAAGCATGCGTACTAGCGTTCTAGACTAAAGTATGAAGAATTAATTGAATAAAAGAGTTTCTTATATTAACCTAGTAGAACCCGGGTAGGGGAGTCTTTTGTTGGAATATTTAAAACCCCAACAATTGGTATCTGAGTGGGATCTAGACACTGATATAAGAAATTTCTTGGTTTTAATTCCTGCTTTTCGTGCTTGATGTTCGTTTTTATTAATGAATTCTATGGAATGAATGCTTGTTGGTTTATTCTTTCGTTGTTTTAAGAAATTGTAAACCAACGGGGATTGATCGTGGTAGATTAGGGTTTTTTCATTTTTTCGTTTTTACTCTTGTAATTGAATCGAAAAACGCGAAGAATGATGGAGGAAGTCGGATTCGGGCCACGACATCACAATTGAGTCTATTTATGAAGTAATTTCGAAGTTTTTACCGACCCACCCTAGTGGGAGCTAGATTCTTATAAATTATAAGTTCATATGAGTAGACTTTCTTAATTAACAAACTTCAAATTTTATTTGTGGCGTACGACTTTCCCCAAAAGAAGTATTAGAACAGAAATAGAATTCTTCGTTGTGGAATTGTGGTATATGCTTATATCTAATTAGGTAGCCATTCAACTTTAGTGGTCTCTGTCTATTTAATTATGTGGCCAGAAAATTTTGATAAATATATTTAGAGTTTTGATCACCTTAGTAGCTTGCTTTAAATTTGTTTAACTTGTGAGATGCATACAATTGTTTATTGGTTTTTGCAATTCATGTGTCAAACATGTATGTGACATTAAGTTATTTTCTTCTCAGCCTATTTTACAATGTCGTTCAGTCCACTCACTTCAATCCTAAAAGAAAACAAACTCGAGGGTCAAAAGTATGAAGACTGGAAACGCAACTTGGATATAGTTTTAATAGCCGATGACATTAAGTTCATTTTGGAAACACCTTTTCCTCCAGTACCTGGCAAATAATGTTGCGAATGCGGTTAAGGAAGCATACAATAAGTAGCGCAAACCTAATGAGATGGCGAAGTGCTATATTTTGGTATCCATGTCAAATGTACTTCAACATCAGCATCAAGTTTTGCAGACAACCGCAGATATGATGCTAAACCTTGGAAACATGTTTGGGACGCAAAACCGGGCTGCCAAATCAACGGCAATCTAGAAGATAATAAATAGGACAATAAAGGAAGGTTCATCTATGCGGGACCATGTCCTCGAGATGATGGGCTATCTCAATGAGATAGAGATTTTGGGAGGATCTATTGATCCAGAATCCCAAATAGACATCACCCTTCAAAGTCAACCTGCAAGCTATAAGCAGTTCATGCTGAACTATGATATGAAGAAGAGGAATCATTCATTGCCTGAATTGTTGACAGAACTACAGTCAGCAGAGGGACTTATGGCCCAAACTAGGTAAGCCCTGATTGCAGCTACTCCTTTTACCTCGGGCTTTAAGTCCAATAAGGGAAAGAAGTAAAAAGAGAAGGCATCAGTGGCCCCTAAGAAAAGAAAGGGCAAGAAAAATGTGAATCCTAAGAAGCAAACTAGGAAATGTTTCAAGTGCGGCAAAAAGGGACATTGGAAGCCGAATTGTCCACTTCTAAATAAGGGCAATGGTTCAGGTATGTCCCAAGCCTTTGTAGTGGAATCATGTTTAGCAGCCGTTTCTACTCATTTGGGGATAGTGGATATGGGAGCCACCGATCATGTTTGCTTTGATCCTCCTTTAATGCAGGAGAAAAGGAAACTACATGAGGGCGATGTCTATATTCAGCTTGGAGATGCCACGAGAGTGGCGGCTGTTGCAGTGGGAGTTAATTATTTAAAGTTTTCTAGTGATAGAACTTTGGTTTTAAACAATGTTTTGCTTGTACCTTCGTTTAGAAGGGATTTAATTTCAGTTTCTAAACTTGTTTCGGATGCATATTAGATTTCATTTAATGATGCTTGCATTATTGAGAAATGTGGTTCGTTTATCTATTGTGGTATAATGCAAAACAGTTTATACACCATAGTAAATTCACAACTCTCACAAATTAATAACACATCAACTTTCTCAAGAAAGAGAAAGTCTCCTT
>JAYDZE010553654.1:0-13277 GCA_034509125.1 Monilaria moniliformis | reverse complement strand
TTCTATAGCCATTCCCATGTAAAGTCTGTTGCTGACACTAGGCATTTAGAGGAGCTTTACAATAGATACAAAGGTAAACTATTAATTTATTATATTGTGATGACTGCATTTTGTTTTCATAATTTTTGTCCCAGATCTTTATTTTTCGAGTTGTCTCTTGGTGATGAATTAAATTTGGATAGTCCATTTAGCCCCTATATTATTTCATGGGGTGCACATATAGTATTTTAACTTTCAAAATTGGTTCATCTAGCCCCTTGATTGGATGGTGTCATGCTGTTAACATCTCTTGACGTAGTGTTATTATTTCATTTGCTAATACACATGAACATACATTTTCATAAACACTAGGATCTTCTCACACACTTGCACAGACTTACTGTCAATTTCTGAATTGCAATTTAAAAAATTCAAGTAACAATAGAAAAAGCCTAAATATGCTACATTTCTATCTCTTTTATCTCATCTTGTTCTGACACAAGAGGCTTTATCCTAACCTTTCATTCTTCGTAAAAATGCATGAGACATGCAGTCTTCATTTCCTTTTGGATTTTCCCCCTCTCACCACCCAAAATCAATTTTGGCCTCACACCTTTAACCGGACTGCACTTTTGTGTAACTCTGCCAGACTGAAGGAAACCATGCTTCCAAAAACATACACAACTGAATTAATTCTCTTTGAATCGAGGCATGCCATGCGATCATGTTTTTCCTTTCCTAATTCCTCTTGGTTATTTTCTTTCAGCCTCATTGATTTTGCATAACAAAAGGGGGCCTAAGTGTCTTCTTTTATACAACTAACTATTTTGTATGATCGGCATAGTTGGGTTTAGAACTTGTTTAACATTTCTTCATAACTTCTCTTATACGCTCCGTCAATCTGCTTCTGCAACTTCGTGTAATCTTTTTCATCTTTCTGTATTTTAAACTACAGCACTTGTGTCTATACAAACTTCATGTTGTGTGTAAGGTTCAGTACACCAAAGGTCTCAGAACATAACAGTTTGTGTAAGATTCTTGTCAGTGCCACTGTGCTAAACCGCTTGCATGAGGCAGCTTGTTTTATAGAAAATAAACCTCATGTTACTTGCTAGTTGGTTTCTTGCCGGTGATAGCTAGAGATAACTTAAGCACAGTGAAATTAACGTTGTTTGCCTTAATGTTAATGGCCGGATGAGACAAAAAATAACATAAGCGACGATAAATAGCATAAGCGTCAAAGTAGTCTAAGGGACCAAGTGGACCTTGTCCTAATTGAATCAGGAAATGCAAAACTCCATGACGTAACATTTATTGTATGTTTGATGAAGAGGCAATGGTTGATCTTGATATTGTGCATATACTATCAATGAGATTACATGTTTGTCGTTTTATTTCCCCCTCCCCTGGTTTATGTGTTGATTCTCTGGGAAATGCTACCCTATTGCCAACTGGAATCTTTAGGTAGAACTTGTGAGCTCGTACACCATAACTTTTGAAATGGATGTTTAAGGAGTATGGAGATTGTTATTGTTAGGATTATCAATCAAGTCCTGTGTTGAGCATTGAAGTATTCATATAATCTCCATTGGTACAAGGCTTTTAAGAGAAACTTAAATGGAACAATACTACTCAGACTTAGGCATGATGTAGCCATGTCATACCAATGCAGACAATTGGTATCAAAGCCATGATCCCAAACCTAACCATGTCATACTCCTTGGAGTTAGGCATGATTATCCATGTCATATGTTCATATCCTAAGAGTGCACATTTATGAGCACAACCACAAACTTGGCCTTATTTTCCAGACCAATGAAGGGGTAGGCAATGTCCATAACTTCAAGGGAAGGCAAGACTGAAACACCACAATCTGTACGACTGGAAGGACATGTCTATGTATCATTTCGACTACACCTTTTCACTGAGGTGTATGAACACAAGTGCATTTATGGAGGACTCCCTCACACTGCAGGGATGGATGACTGGAATTCCCATTACAGACACACTACCATAATCGATATGTACAGTTCACACCCGACCCGAGTATCAAATTGAGTTTGAACCTACAAACAAATAGTTTTAGAGCATGTTATGTTTGAATTGTTACCATTAACACTCATGTTCCTCAACTAAAGTCATCTACCAAAGTGAGAAAATAGGGAGTGTGTATCAGGTTATGAGCATGGTAAGGACTCCATATCTCTACATCTACTAAATTCAAAGTATGATGAAAAGAACTGCTGGGGAAAGGTTTCTTAATGCAATTTGGCCTTATGGTACATGCCTGGGAAAGAGAAGAATTTGTTGAATTTAATCATAAAGATTGTCTGATTGTTATACTGAAGGTTATTCCAAGCCCTAGTGCCAATGGTCAATGCTAATTTACTATCTAAGCATTCTTCACTCCTTAGCTTGGAGTAATAAGCATAAGTAGATATATTGTGAGATAACTGAATCCAAATCGATTCCATGCCTCAGTGGTTTTAACCAAGGTTTAAAGTATCTGGAAACTCCCAAAATTTCCTTGATACTTATGTTTGTAATGTTAATATTTAGAAATTTTGGTAAATGCTGATGATATCGGTTAGTACACTTTATTTGGATGGAAGTCATTCAAGTAAAAAATGTCGATATTAATATGTTAGTTTATGGATGAGCACCATGTAAATATTGAAGGCATATTGGAAAATTCTAAATTTATGAAAAATATTATAAGTTAGAACATAAAAATTGGGTTTACGAAATAAAGTTCTGGCCATCTGCCAAAATTTAATATACATCAATATGCCCACCACCAATATTTTCACAAAATCAGATGCCAATATTTCCACAGACAACAGATGTTCTTACCCCTTGCTTGTATGCTGATATATAGAGCTAAGGTAAATGCAAATGGACTGTTTCTGTACCGACTCCCCCGCAATTCCTCTCCAAAGAAAAAACAAAAGCAATTGGAGTTCATAATGATAATACTCTGTTCTTCTATTTCCAGTTCATTTTGATTGCAAGAAGTGTTCTGATGCTGTTCAATTGTTTGTCTGAACATTTTTTTCCTTCTAGATCCTTACTTGTTAAATGTATTACAACAAGTTGTCTTATTTTTCAGATCCCTATGCTGATATGATTTTGGTTGATGGAATTACCCTCCTGTGCAATGACCTTCAGGTAGATTTAGCAATTAGACTCACGTACACACCTGTCTGTTATTTTAATGTTTGGAGAAGTACCTCATTACCAATGTAACTCCTTTCTTTACCTGTCTATTCTCTTTCTATATCTTTAACAGAGTGTAAATACAGCAGTAACATGCAGAATGCTTTTCTTTTGCTAGGTTGATCCTCAAGATATTGTCATGGTATGTTACAACTGAACTTGTGCATCTAGCATTTCAATAATTTCTCGATTTTGTGGGACTGCTTAGGATCATTTTTGGTGAAGCAAATTATCTATATTCAGTGACTGAAACCTTAATCGGTTGCTTTTGGTTTAGTTCTTATTTGTCCATCATTTAGTACCAATCCCCCTCCCCCCCTCCGCAGAAACAAGAACACATAAACTCTGATTTTAACAAAGTAAACACCAAATTGCTTGGTCAGTACTTCAATGATAATATTAAACAGTAAAAATTATTTTCCATCATAGAGATATGTCTACTTTACTTGCCAAATTTTCTTTTGAACTTATAGCATCTCCATGTGATAATACTAAGGAACCCAATTTCCACAAACTAGACATGAAACTTGCTTGACCGATGGTTCAATCATAATATCTAACAATCTTAAAAGAAGGTTTTACGTAACAAAGATATGGTTGAGGGGTTGTGAGTTTTAGCTACTTTTTTTGTATTATAATTCAAAAGATTTTCTGGTCTATTTCAATGCACAGAATGTTACTCTGAGTGTATATTTCTATATCTATTAATACTATAGGATAGTTGTAGTGACAATGGTGAGAAGTACAGAAGTTCCTACATTTTGTCCTTTTAAATGATTATTTGGTTGCATGGGGTTCTTTTCTACAAACTGTAGGCGCAGGATATCAATATTCTGTAGTGACAATCACCAAAAATTATCTGAAGCTGATATATGTTGATTAATATCTTACAGCTGAGTGATTTATTATCGAGTGAAATTTTGGGTTAGGGGTGGGGATTTATTATCGAGTGACTTGGTTATGTACGTTGCCATGAGTTAATAGGATATTGGGTTAACTTGGAAAAGCATTCATCAAGGTAAGAGAACAGGTGATCCAGATACTGATAACATAAGCATTATTGTTATTATTCTTCCATTAGTTAATGGGACTGGTAATGTAAATTCTGGTTGGTTATGTGACCAAAAAGATAAACATTTGGTATAAAATATGTAATTAGTTTTATATCAGGATTATATTTGTTCCTATTTATATTTCAACATGCTATTTTCTGTAGTTGGTTGTCTCATGGCATATGAAGGCTGCTACCATGTGTGAATTTTCAAAGCAAGAGTTCATCACTGGATTACAATCTCTTGGGTGAGCATTGAAAACTCTTTCTGAAGCTTCTTAAATTTATTTATTTTCCTTTCTCTTGATTGAACACTTTGTGCTGATGGCCTTTCACAGGATTGATTCACTGGAGAAGTTTAGAGAAAGGATACCATTTATGCGTTCTGAACTGAAAGATGAACGTATGTATTTTTGTCTTGTCACTAGTCTAGAAATCATTTGTTTATCCAATTAAGTGTTTCTTTAGATGGTTTCTTAAAATCCTTTTTCTCATTAACATTGAATGCTATATGTTTTATGCCATGACTTGTTCTCTAATCTTTTCAGCAAAAATAAATTGCACAATGTAGAACCTGTTTTCATGCTAAAAGTTTGAAGAAATGAATGATTTTGATGTTTTTAAAAAGGTTTAATATCAGTACTTCATCTATCTGCTTTTCTGTTGCTAAATAATTCTAAATAATCTGTCCAGAAAAATTCCGGGAGATCTATAACTATGCTTTTGGGTGGGCAAAAGAGAAGGTAACTTTCTGTACTCAATTGGGCTAATTTTTTACTTAACTAATCTTGATCATATTGGATGAGAACTAATATTTAGGCAGCTTCAGAAGCCATATTTATATGACTGAAAATATAATTGGTTCTGGAGGAATTGTCTGCAAAGCAATGTGAGAATTCATTATTTGAAGATTAAATCATTCCAAACTGCACCACCAAGTGGGAATGCAATGGCAAAGAGTGTATTAATCCCTTCACCACTTAAAGTGATAAAGGCTTCATCACTTGAATAGATGAAGGCATGTGAGGATATGCTATTGCACAGACTTTAACAACTTCAGAGAGACTTAGTTTATACCACAATGACCCTTCAGGTTTACTTTCTTTGTGCTATTTTCAAATGTCGAAACAAGCATATGCATGAGCAAATATTGACCTAAAGCTACTATACACTAATCTAGGTGCTATTAGGACCTAATTTGCTTTAGATTATTTAACTCTAATTTTATTAGTTTAAGTCCTATATCTCACTGGAATGGATTATCTTCCAGAATTAATACTGCTGGTTTAAAAATGCTTGAACATTGGAGATAGTCTCTGTTTATTCTTTTCCACATTCTTCTTTCTTCACTCGTTTCTTGTTTGCCACTTGCAGGATTCTTTGGTGCTATTTCTTGTAGAACTGTCTTCCTTCCCTCTGTTCTCTTTTTTCTTCTTCTCCTTTTTATAGAAGAATTTGTATGTGGTGTCATTACTTCAGTCAGCCCCCACCTTCCAACAGCATAAGCACCAAAATGTATATCAATCAATATTGCATTCGGCTCACAGGAAGGAAGATCTACATGTTGTCCTCAACTTGAAGTACTTATCTAGTTCATAATTACACCCAGTTCTGTCCAACCCATTATGCTTATTAGTTTCTGGCTCTTCACTTGTACTGCAGCCATCACAATTCTTTCTTCATGAAGATGCATCATAAGTCTTGTATCAGACTTCTTTGTAAGTTTAATTCCAATTTAGTAATGCACTCTAAATTTCCGTTAAGTACAGGGCCAGAAGTCTTTGGCATTGGATACTGCAATTGGGATGTGGCAGTTGCTGTTTGCAGAAAAGCAATGGCCATTAGTCGATCATTGGTGCCAATTCCTGCAGGTAGAACAAATTGTATCTTGATATTGGCGAATGAGTTGCTCAATTACTTCATGCTAAGAAAAAACTGGCATTATGTTACTTAAAACTGAAAATAGAGAAATTCTCACCCATAAGTATTAGAGATCGGGGTTGGAGTTTTGTTCCCCCTCTCCAACTAAAAAAAGGAATACTGAAAGCTCAGGGAATCTTTTTTTTCTTTCCCTTTTTTCTTTTTTATTTTTTTATGTGAAAGAGTTTGATTTTGCTTTAATGAAGGATTTGATACTCTAGATGTATAAGTTTGAACAGAGAAAATATGTTTGATTATTTTTCCACTTTGACTTTGTGGTTGTATGAAAAAATGATTTTTTTGTAGTTAGTATGAAGAGAATAATATTTAAGTAGGGGGTCCTACTGTAATGTTATGATGATAAAGGATTAGAAAAGTGAAAGTAGAAATTGGGTGAACGTGTTTTGAGTGTTCTGCACAGTAGAAAATTGAGAAAAATGGGATGGAGATTATACATATCCTTTAGTCTTTCTTATCTCATACCACTGTAGAACTTAAGTTTTTGACATATTTTAAGATACATTTGTTGGTTAAGATTAGTCTTTCAGAAGGTCTTTCAAATTTCCATTTTATAAATTATATTTGTTAGCACGAAATGGGATTTTGTACTGGTTATGTGTTGTTGATACATTGAGTGTTTATTTGCTGTTTCAGGCTAGGCATAACAAAGCAATTTCTCGTGATACCTGGTCACAGCTTTTGGAATTTGCAAGGGTAATTAATGAATACAAACTCTCTTGCATACCCTCATGCATACGTTCCTATTTTCTTCCCCTGTTTTATTATGTTACAGTTGTGTGCTCGTTGAGTCATAGCTGGCCTAATTCTAATTAAAATTTTGACCAATCATGTCGTCACTATTTGCATTTCCACCTGCAAATAATAGAAGAAAATGACCTAACATTCCGAACCTGTACATACATGCTCTTCATTTTGCTTCCATGAAACCTCTACTTTGTGATCTAATTACTGGGTTGATTCTTTTCTACCCTTTGAGGTACAACCCTATCCCCAATGATTTTTTTTTTTTTTTTTTTTTAAATCCTGAACTTGGTCTTAAGTTTTTTCTTTAGTTTGAAATCTACGTGACATGGGATGTGTCAAAACATCAGCAGCTTCAGGTTGTATCCCCTTGGTTAGCTAAAAACTTCCGCTGATTACAGACTGTTCTGGATTTTTATTTTTGGTTCTATAAATGCAGATAGTGGACCCTGCATTGTCAAACTATGATCCAGAAGGGGCTTGGCCGTATCTTATTGATGAATTTGTTGATTATTTGACTGAATATGGCATAATTCAGAAGGGCAAGTTGAGTGATTGGAGCTACAAACTTTGATTGGTTAGTTGTGTATTAAATTAATTCCGAGTTTCATTTCGATTGATGATGTAAAATTGAGAAAAAAAACACAATGAACTTAAAGCAATTGTGAGTTATACTGTGGGCCTTGTTCATACATTGATATCTTATTTGGAAATAGTCTGGTTACTTTGAATCGTTAACAAGTGCTGGAATTTATTTTGTGGAAATGTCCTTTCTTTTACCAAGATCACATTTACATTTAGGTTGAAGAGCTCAGTTCATCTTTGATTTTTTTTTTCTCTGCCCAGTATCATATTTTAATTAAAATATTTTTTGGGTGCAAATACATGTGGACATATGGTGCTAATGTCGGCCAAAATTTAGAGGATGGATATTTGTACTTGAACCAATATGATCGTTTTTGCACTTTGGCTAATCATTACATTGTGAGGGCATCTACCAACAGTTTACACGTTTCTAGTGTAGATTTTTACTATTGTAGGCTAAAATATAGGGTAATTTCATAATCATCTCCGATTGTACATTTACCTCTATAATGGAACATTTCATTTTTTATACTTTCTAATATTGCGTTAATATTTTTTTAACTAATTATTATGTATTATGTATGTTTAGATATATTTACATTTATGCTTAATGCTTCATAGTATTTAATTACAATTAAATGTAATATGATTTAAATTAGTTTTAAGTAAGTTATTTAACATAAACATAAACCTATATTCATATCCTTACAAAATTACATAAAACTAACATTTTGAAAAACTTAAATCATATGATAATTCTTTTATTTATTATTATCATGGTATTTAAAAATTGGTGTTAAAATCATCTTTTTAAATCAAATTTGCAAAATAAAAAGTACAGATAATAAACAATAAACGAAACAAAAACCAAAATGAAAAGAAAAACTTGTGGAGAGATGATTGGAAAACGGATTCTGCCGTGCGATTAGAGTTGCTTTTGATAAAAGGAGAAAAAATAAACAATAAAGAGATTTAGGCACGTTTGCTTAAAGAGAAAAAAAAGTTGCTGGACATGCATTTCAGCCTTGTGAGCCTTTTGCACTTACAGTCCGGAAGGGTTTTTTTATTTTTATTTTTATTTTTATTTTTTATTTTTATTTTATTTTTTTAAATTTGGAAGTGGGGAAATCGTGAGATATAAAACTATAAACTTCTCAGTTTCAAGATAAGATATCACATTGTTTGATATCTTTGAAAGAACAAGTGTGGGGCATTTAAACGTTGGAGATGTTTTTGTGTTGTCATATATTATACTGTCTCAATTTTCCATTTTGAATTGTCTTATTTGAAATGACTCATTTTTATAGGATAAAAAGTTTGGACCCATATCTTCTTTTGTAAGACTACATATATAGTGAGATATAGTGGCATATTCAGAAATTTTGATTTGGGGGTGCGAGAAATAAACTAGTATTAATAATGGGCTAATGTATTAGTAATAGGCTAGTATTAATAATAGGTCCACATAATATGCTAGATGGAATACATAAATAAGTGATATTATAGTAATATAATATAATAAATTAATACTATTTAAAAAAATTGGGGTACAATTGTACCCCCTTGTTACAATGTGGTTGCGCCCACTGGTGAGACACCACCTAATCATTCAATTAACCTTATCTCTTAAATAACTATATCTAAAAGAAATGAGACGTTTCAAATGGGACAGAGGGAGTAGTATATAACATGTAAATGTTATCCAGTCCACCTTCTATGAATACTATTCACATGTACGCCGCATTGTCAATTTTTTGTACATTTATTTAAATTCTAATACACAACAAATTACTAATCTACGTAAACTCGAAGCTCAATTCGTTATTTTCTCATTTATTTGCTCAATTTGTTATTTTCTCATTTATTTGAAGTTAAAGAGAAAAAGAAAAAAACCGAGCTTTCATTATTTTTTTTGTGATTTGTAAAATTAAAGATACCAATAATAATTTTTGATGTGTTAGAATTAAAATAAATGTATACAACAAAAAAGAATAATGCTAACATGAGCATGACCATATAATACTACTCATATAACATATAAATATAATATTTAATTAAAAATATTATTATATATATACAAAAGATACATTTATATATATAGCGGTATAGTATTAGTATAGGTAAAAATTAGTAACTATTATGTAAATATTTACGTGTAAATATTAAAATTAAAAAAGGTCTTCATTCCTCAACTTATTTATAAGCCTTTCATTTAGGCAAATTCAGAATGTTGAAAATTTCGATATAAATGATGACTTCAAACGTAAATAATTAATTCTAAATATATCTATTCAATTGCATTTTATTTTCCATGATACATTTTCATAACTATTACAAATGGAGACTTAATGCAGCAGGCTATCTGCTGGAGGAGCGTCGGAGGAGCCGCCATTGTTACCGCCGCCAACACCGCAATCTTTAACACAAATGCACCTTCGAAGGAAGCCTTTGCATTTCCCAGTTAGATAACCTTCCTTCTCACAGATTGCATCACAATTATCGCTTCTGAAGCATGCACCCCTAAACACTTGGCTCCTTGTCTCGCACATTGCTGCTTCTGCCCCAAGAGCTGCATCATTCAACGATTAGGTCGTCGCTTCTCGTATACTAATACTATGGAGTATGGAGGCGTTTAATTACTTTGAATACATAGGATCGAGTACTTGAAGAATTGCATGCATCCGACAAGCTTAAAGTTATTGGACCCCTTAAAATGTATAGTGAATTTACTCCTTTTCAAAGCATTTATTAAACCTATGCACCCTAAAAATATGATAAAAGGAGTTTAATTTAGGCATGCTCAATTTGATTCGGGTCCGAATCCTCTATATTTTAAATAATTCTTTTTATGAATTAAGGTGTTATTATATGATGAATCCTAATTAATAAGCATTGCTAATTAAACTTTTATAAAACCTAATTATGGATTAACAAATTCTAATATGCTCATGTAACATGCTTACAAGACACCAAGAGGACAAGCAGAAGGGTTCCCTCGAACAGCCTCGCGTAACCCATATTCTTCTTCTTCTCTATAATTGACAGGTAAATTTTTTTTTTTTTGGTTCTGTTGTATGACTTACTCAGACTTTGATACTTATATAGATATTAAGCTGATAGATAACCGACTCTTAAAACAAGAAGAAACGAAATTTAATGCTTTAGATCTTTCTGAAAACCAAGTAAATTTGATTTAATGAATGGTAATCCCCAAACTTATGATACTGCGATGCATTCAAACATGAGGTCAAGTAGATAAAAGTTGAATATGGAAGGGATGGACAAATGGGCCGTGAGCTGTGCAATTGTAGATAAACGGGCTGTGGAAGTATGGATAAATGGACTATGAGGTATGGATATTAGATAATGGACTGTGAATAATGAGCTTTTATGAATTAAAATTGAGGGTGCATAATTTGATTTATAATTAATAGCTCATAATTATATAATACTATATAAAAAAAAAACGGGGATACAACTTGTTCCCATGTAGGTCCGTCGCTGCCTATAATATATATTGTGTGTATTTAATCTTCCGCTTTTAAATATTGTGTTGGAATTGCAAAATAAGTGATAATTCATGATTTATTTGGCAGATATTCCTAATATATAATATATATATATATATTTATTCAAATTGGAACTCAATCACTATTTTTGACGGCCACGAGTTTTGAGGCTGCAGGTTTTGCAGCCATTTGGGTTCTCATTTTCAGACGATATTTGATTTTTGCGATCACCAAAGATAGAGTGCAAGTTAAAATTGGGAAAAGTAAATAGTATTTAACTAATCGACTTTTAAAAGTCTAATTAATTTTGAAAAATGAAAATAAATCTTAATTGATAATTTATATGGCACTACCCATAAAATTAAAGCTCGCAAACTTTCATCTTTCAGTTTTATCAAGAAGGACCTAATGGTTGAATGCGCAGCACTATCATAATGTTGGGATAACCATTCAACAAATCTAATTTCCTTACTTTTCAAAAAGATTAAAAGAAAATCACATTATTACGATAATGATATCTTCATTTAATTGGATTTGTTCAAAATATTATTTTTCGTCCGTTCTTCTTTTAATTTAATGGTAAATATTACTCTCTCCATCCCATTTTAAGATCCTTATACGGATGTTAAAAAACGAATGTTCTCTTCGTCCATAATTTTTTTTTCCATATTATGGACGACACGAGTTTTAATAAAATATTTAGTAGTATATGAGTGGAGTAAGAGTCTCATATAAAATAAGTGATATGTATTGTGAGTTGTACGGACCCTATTACTATAAATGAAAAATGACAAATTTTTTGAGGATGAATCAAAAAGAAAATTGTGGTAATTTTTTTCAGACGAAAATAGTAGTATATAATAATATAAGAGAGAAAAATTAGCTTTAGTTAAAAGTATATTTCTTCAAAATAAGAGAGAGAGAGAGTGACTAATATTAATTAATAAAATAAGAGAGATAATGCAATTTCATTCTTACCCCCCATTCTCTCTCACACACACACATAGAGTTACTATTGGCCCCATGAAAGGTGGCGCCAAGGCGTGTCCAGTCATCGGCATGTATAGGCGAGGATGGAGAAGTACGCATACAGAGGTCTGGGTGATGTTGAGTTTGGAGTTGGGGAGCAAGTGTTGTTGAAGTTTACTTCCCAAATTTGGAAGATCTTGTCCAAGTACGTGTAACGAAGGCTGATCTCGAAGTACACATTTCATGTGTCCTTCTTGAAGATGTTTAGTGCGGATTTGCTTGACACTTCAAGGAAGTAGGCACTATGCGCACCTCTGGTGCAGCGTATTCTTGACCATCGCACGTTGGGTCAAAGTAAAAGGAATTGAAAGGACAAATTACTTGATTCAGTGGGCGGCGAGTCGGAAGCTGATGCTAAATGGGAGAAAGCAGTGGCCTTATGGTAGTTCGCAAAAGAGATTGCGGGCTATTGGCAGACTAAGGAGGGGGAAACCCATCAACGAAGAGGGCGTCGTCGAGCTCTGGTGCGGGGAGTTTAGGGTTTAGCTCTGAAGAACTAAACGGCACAGTTAATGAAACATTGGCATTAATTTCAATTAAGAGTAGTATTCTCATCTCAAATAAATAATTCAAAAGTAGTATTCAAATAAATAAACAAATAAAAGAGCGAGGCCGGGTGCTGTGCGTTGAGCGTGTACAGGGCGCCGAGTGCCAGGCCAATGATGCAGTTGGGAGCGCGAGAAGGCGGGCGCCGAGCGGAGTGTGCTGACCTTCCCGCTACGCCACGTCGACAAGCGGTCCATGCAAAAATAATGGCGTCAATGAGTGTGGCGGGGTGGTGGCAGCGAGAAATTGGGATCAATGCAGAGGTAGATCTGCTTGTAATTAAGGTGAAATCTAGCAAAATAAATACAAATCGATACTGTTGCCCATGGTTGGCTCTTTGAAATTTAAACCTCTATATATACCACATATACAGCAAACACGGAATATTAAGATCAAGAGCATAAACTCTGCAGAAATCTCTCTACGCTCAAAGTTCATTTGAAGCACTCGAAATCAGACAAATTTCTCAAGTGTTTCAAGAGTTAAAAGATTCACCCTTGTATTATTTTCCTACTGTGTATCTAGGCAGATTGTAATTGCTATGCCTGTGGGGCTTGAGACGAGGTCTCAATCCCTCTTAGGGCTAGCTGCATGCATTCTTTGGCTCGTTTCTGATCACCTCGGATCGCAGCGATCCCTCCCCTCGTAGGGATTTTTATAGTCAGGTGATAAGTTGAGCA
>JAYDZE010553653.1:0-31802 GCA_034509125.1 Monilaria moniliformis | reverse complement strand
AAAGATAGAAGAATGTTTATTTCCCGGAGTGAGGTTAAGGGAAACCCTTCTCTCTCTTTCTCCATCTTGACCTTCTTCAAAGCAACAATTTCTCCAGTTTTCTTATCCTTGGCCCTATACACGACCCCATAAGTACCTTCGTCTATCTTGTTGAGTCTCTCAAACTCATCCACACTTCTGCAACCTTGAAGCATATTCACACTCCTTTGCGGGGGTTGTCCTGGATCTGGTGTAATAGGAGAATCGGGATAGTCCTCAGACCCAGTTTCAGACTCATTGATGCTAGCACCATCACGATTGCGATTATCATCAGACTCCATGTGGTCATTATTGTATTCGTTGTCTTGGTAACTATCTCTACTGGAAGACATAACGTGTTCCTCTGACCCTGAGGACCTCCCTCTAGTTGTTTCAGAACCTTCTCTTCTGACATGCCCAATTTCTGGACTTATTGATTTACTATGTTCCCTTGTCTCACCTAACTCTGAACTGGACTTGCTCCTCAGTTTAGGCATATTTTCATAGTCAGAAATCTCACCTTCATCAGCTGGAGACTCAGCATCACTAGCCCACCGAGAAGATACTATGGTTCGTGTGGGTGGATAATCATCTTCATCTACTTCCCCCATTTCCATGCTATTAACCCGCTGATCTCCTTCAGGTTGCTGTGAATATGTTTCCACAGGGACTTCAGCTGTACCAGATCTCAAGTCAACATTGGAAGGTGATGCTTCTAAATTAACCTCACCATCATTAATCTCACCATCATCAACGGCTGAAGTCTTCTCATTTGCACTAGGTTTACGCTGAGGTGACTGGTGATGAGACTTGACCAATTCCGGCGATTCAATGATAGGAGCAGTATCCAAAGTACTTCTACTTTTGATAGCTCTACTTGTCTCCCGATCATCTCTATCCCAAATAATAGGTGAGAACTTCCGCTTCCTGGTCTGCAGAGGAGATAATTGGTTAGAAGTTTCTATATTTTCAGAATCAGTTTCTCTACTAGCTTGAGTTCCCGAATCAACTGCCTCATCAGACCCATCACTATAAAGCTCTCCAGGCTCTCGATCCACAGCAAATACTGCAGGCTCGCATTTAATTGGTTCACCGCCACTACTTCCAGAATCACTTCGACTAATAGTGGAGTGGTATCCACCATTCATTTCTTTGGCATCCTTCTGTCTGAGCTTGCCCTTATCTTCCAGGCCAGCTCGACCCCGAGCCTGTAGGCGACTCCTCTCATGGTCCCGAGCTCCATTCCTAACCCGTTCAAAATCCCCTTCTCTATACCGATTTTCCTTCTTGGACATCTCAACTTCACTCTCGCGGTCCCTATATTCATTTTCTCTGTAACCACCATGTTTTCCAGCAGCCATAAATGTATAATTATTTAAATTCGTCGACAAATAGCAAATACCCAAACCCTAACCACCCTAACAAACTCCCCCAATATTATATTTTTCTCAACAACAAAAAAACCCTAAATTCCCAAATTCAAAACACCAGCTAACAAATACAGAAAATTGAAAAACAAACACAAGCAAAACAACAATATCTCCTTTTTTAAAACCGAAAACTCAACACAGATCTGAAAAACATAAAAGACCCATACCACAAACAACCCAGCGTCTCACCAATCAATAATCTTCCTATTTCCTCTTCTTCTTCTTTTTAAAAATTTTTCCCTTAACCAAACCAAAACAAACAAATTAGAAGTAAAAAACCCCAGATGTCCAGCGAGAATTTCCGAACGAAACAGAAAGCCCTAGAAATACAAACGTTACGAATCTTCCTCAGTCCGTCCACTCTCCACGTCCAAAATCAGAGACTTACCGATCAATTAATCGGAGCGAAGAACAGCTAGGCGAAGCAAACGGCAGCGCTCGGTGAATTCTCTTGCGATGGACTCTGGGGGCGGTGGAGATACAGCCAAATGTAGAAGGAGAGAGTGAGTCGCCTCCGCGTTGAGAGAGAGTCTATTATTGCTTCTCTTTTGGTATTTAATTAATTTTTTTCAGGAGCGGTGGATCGGATTCGGCTTCGGCTTTCGCTTTCAAATCTAGACCGTTCAAACAGCCCGCGCGATTTGTTTTATTAAAAAAAGCAATATATTAAATTAATCGAGTTATCATATGTGAAATTTATTTAGGTACTAATTAAGACATTTAAATATATCTTTGATACGTGATGTCACCTCACAATAATTTGATACGTTACGATAATTTTGAGATTGCATATTTTTAAGTCTCAACATAGAGAGAACGAATAAATAATAATGAAGGAGAGATAATCAATCTATAGTGCTTGTAATGGCAAAATATATATTGCACGATTTTAATATATATAGGTCCATGAACTTAGTCAAAAGTGTGGCAATTATCATACCTTGAAATTATGAGTGGACAACTTTGGTACATGTATATACCCTTCATCTTAGTCTCTGTTACAGCTAATTATTGTAGGGAAATGAAATATACTAATTATTAACTCACTTCGACTAATGGGCTCAAGTATGGTCCAAATAAATAATGGCAAATATCACATAATATTCAATTTTATAGGCCCACAACCTAAAAATACAAGGAGATTTGAGTTTAGTAATTGAGTATTTGAGCAACAAGTTTAATTACAAGGGTGCTACCAACAGCAGGAGCAGGAACAGGAAGGCAACTTAAAGGAGAAAGAAGAGGGAAGATGGCCATTTCTTCTTATACAGTCTCCTCTTTCCGAAGTCTTGATGGCATTCTCGTTCAGTTTAGCTTCTGCCACTGCGCGTTTCTCCTCTGCTATTCTTCGACTAGATGCTATTTTCTGATTGCACTTTTCTCTTGCTCGGCTTTTCAGCTGCTCTGCTACTACCTCTGCTTTCCGGTTCTCCATCTCAGCCTTCTTCTTCTCATGATTTTCCCAAGCTGCAATCCTCATCTCTTCGCGTTTGTACCTAATGCCGAGTAATGCTCGTGGATCATCATCGTGTTTCATCTTCTATTCTAATTATTAGACTAGAAATTCCAAAAGAGAAATGAAACACCATTATGGAATAGAAAGAGCAATCACCTCGCCGTGTGCTTGGCCCGTTCGGCCTCTTCCCAAGCCGCGGCCCGAGCTTCCAACGGATTCAACGCCCTAGAATTGTCATCGATCTTAACCTCACCTACCTTTACGCCATTCGTTTCTTGCCTCTCTCGACTCAAATGACCGGTCGAGCCACTTGCCCTACCCGACTCCTCCGTCCTCGGAGCCGGGCTCGGCCCAGTATCTCGACTAGTATTACGAATCACAGGGCTAGACGAGCCTGACACAGTCGGACTGCTAGCCCTAATAGGAGTAGCAGCCCTAGAGGGCTCTTTACTCCCAATCGGTGTCATCTCAGTCCCCATATCCCTCAAACATATAGCCCTCACCACCTCTCCCTTACCCCCTCTCCACACAGACTCATCACACTCAACATTCTTATACTTATCCCCTCCATTCGAGGTCAGATCGCCCTCGCCTTCGTCCCCGCCCGCCCACTCCTTCCGAGACGCGGAGGCGATCAAATGCCGGTCATCGGCGTTCGAATCGCGGGGTGATGCCTTGGCCTGATTCCTCTCACCTCTGGACAGATTCACTAGCCACTTTTGAGCATCGTCCCATTTCGACGGCGTCGGCTTCCCCAACGAAGACCGGTGATGAGGCGAAGGTCGGCTCATCGCGCCGCCGCCCTTCTTGAAATCGAAGATCATGCAACTGCTGCCACCACCACCACCTGCATTCTCCTCTACGGGGCAGCTGTTCACACACCCTTTATCTTCTATGGATCTCATTTTTTCTCAATTCTTGATTAGTCTCCCTTCAATCACTAAAATATACAACCAATAAATTCATGACAAACACAACTTCAGATTTGAGAATCTAAGCACTAATTAAGCTATTTCACATCAATCAACTCAACAAAATCCCACAAACATAAAACCAAGAGAAAAGCCAATCAAGTCCAAGTGTGTGTGTGTGTGTGTGTGTGTGTGTGAGAGAGAGAGAGAGAGAGAGAGAGAGATAGCGAGAGAGAGAGACAGAGAGATAGACCTTAAAACCAACAAACTCTTGACAATGGCAGAGTCGGAGTGAGTGTGAAATTCAGATCCACACACTAATGCAAAGAACTGCATTACTTAAAACATTCATGACATAAACATCAGTGTGTGTGTGTGTGTGTGTGCAGAAGCAGCACAAGAATATGGGCAGCTCACAACTGCAGTAAAATACAAATAAGTGTAGCTTATAAAATAGTGCCTAAACACATAGACACTGCAGCATTTTGTCACCTAAAACACAAAAAGAAAAAGAAAATTACTCTGTGATTAGAGCCAAAAGGCATCAAACCATGTATTAAAATTTTTTATTACCTTTATTAACTTTGTCATGTAGCAAAAATATTTAAAAAATCATTCTCGGATCTTCGCTACCTAAAGAGTGAGATAAATTGCTCAAATTCTTGACTAAATAATTCGCAATTTAATTTGTTTCGAACATGTAGCAATCTATGTAAATTATATGGTGTAATATGACAAAAAAACAAAATTAATTTATTACAAAAATTTTACACAACATTACCACTAAACAGAGCATCCAATGGAGAGACATGTGAGAGGAATATGGAGAATTAAATTTGTTTATAAGCAAATTTTGGTTGAAAGTAATGTTATTTTACTGATTTTTGCACATGGCATGGATGGGCGAGAAATTGTGATGAACCTTTTGCACAAAAAAAGGTTACTTTTTAAAATAAAATTATAATTTTGAATGTCTACATACTTTTGGCTACTAACTTTTATAGCTCAATCCATGATCTGGCATTTGAGAGCAATAATTGTTTTATTTCCTAATAATAATCCAATCAGAAAATTTTATTAAATTTGAGTGTTAGCATCAATCATGAAAAAAGACCCCTATAGCTATAGGCTATAGATATGCAAGAAAATGGCAGCCAAATCGACCAACAAATGAATGTTCGCTAAAATCTAACTTGTCGGCCCAAATTGCAATCCAATAATTTAAATGTAGTATTATCGTGATTAATGCAGTGTGAAAAAATATCATGTGCAGAAAAGGTTGGACACATATTTTTGGCAAAAAAATCTTCAAGAAAGTTGTGACTTATTGGGTGGGCCATGTGCATTTTGTGAATGCCTCCAAAATCCTGCAACAATTTTCTGTTTGTTTCATTTTTGGTTATTTCTCCCTAATTTTAGATGTTTTCATAAAATTGTTTCTAATTTACATTTTTTTTCTTCTAAAACCCCAATTTTGCAAAAAGAAATGGCTTATATCCCGCTTAACATAATCCGATACGAAACCTAGAGTCACGTCGTTGGATTCTTAATTGGATAATGGGGTATTTAAAATGATTAACCCTAAAAAAATCCAACTCGATTATACCATAACACACCTAAGAATTCGGCGAGCTGATCGAATATTTTGTCGCCGAATTATGTAAAGGGGGGCATGAATAAGACTTTTTGCAAAGTTGTTTTTTTTTTTAAGAAAAAACATACATTGGAGACATTTTTCTCAAAAATGCTGAAAGTTAATGATACAAAACATGATTAGCTATTTTATTTGAGAGAGAAAAAGGATACTAAAGAATGACCTGTTTTTATATTCAAAAATATCATCCACAATTGGCAATTTTCAGTCACTGGATTATGGCATGTTCTATAACAATGGTAGCTTTCTCCCTACAGCCAACTCTGCTATTCACATTTCTTCATAAAATGGAAATCAAGAAAATGCACTTTAAAAACCTAATCTAATCTTCGTTCTTAGAAATAGCAGACGAGTCTGATCCACCACGCCTCCGTTGGTTGAGGCAGTGTCGTCGTCTTGAAAGGGTTCCTAGGGCTCGACTAGATGAGATTGGAGTCGAGAATCATCAAGCTCGGGCGCCAGAGTTGAAGAGGAAATGGCCTGCTGCTGCTGTCACCAGTCCCAGCGTCGCACCAGCAACAACCTGCAAAGAAAAAAAATATAAAAATTAAAGCGGTTATTGGATAGAATCTCCGAATTTAATGTTTTTTAAGTAACTAACAATATCTACATTGCACATTTGCCAGCAAAAATTGAATTTTTTTCATGGTAGTTTGTGAAATCTATCTGTGATAAATGGATAGGAACAATGTGGTGTCTATTTTCTCGTTGCATTGCTCAAAATTGACGAGGAAAGAGTAGAGTCGAACCTGAGGAGGAGTGTGGCCAAGAAGCTCGCGCAAGGGCCTGCTCTCAGCAAGAGGGTGTTCAGATGGAAGCTCGCATACGATTTGATTCAAAACCTAATGTTTTCACAAAAATACAAAGGCATTAAAATCTATATTCGTTTATTTGTAGGAAGGAAGCGAAGACAGTGGAGACAAAGCTAGGAACGAACCTCTGCTTGGCGTCCAGCGTGCAATCTTACTCCAGTGGCATCGTACATCACCTACCATGGGGATCACCACGTGAGAATACGTATAAAAGAATAAGTAAATTGATGATAAAGTGCGTTATGAAAATAAGATTTGTGATCTTAATTTATGCTGAATAAATATTTCTAGTAGGAAAAAAGATGACAAAAACAAAAAAATGGATCATACAGCATCTTTAGTACTAATTAGCAGAAAATTTAAGGAATGGTTTTAATGAGATTAAAGAAAAATAGGGATCAAATTCATACCACAAATGCTAAGATTAGTGCAAGGGCAAATTGTGATCCTCCAAAACCCTCTTGAAAACCGATGGCCACTGCAAGAGCAGCAACGGTTGCTGAATGAGACGAGGGCATGCCTCCGGAGCCAACGAGTTGCTTGAGATCCCAACGGTTTTCCTTATACCTGCAGGACTACTATGGTCGTAAGACTATTATAGCTACAATGTGTCGTGGTATAAGACGAACCGGGGTTGGTTCAATTCATACACATTTATGTATATAATCACCCAATAATACAAGTAAAATCAGGGCACAATCTTATTCAGCATATATGATCTCTGCAAGCTCTAAACAGATAAGTATTCGTATGTTTTTTTCCCTAAGATTCTGGTATCAAACAAACAATTTTAACGAATTCTTTCAATTTTTATTTGAATAACATTTTCTCTCATAAAATTTCCATTTGCATCAAATTTCAATTCAGAAACCCTTTGTAGCAGTGGAGACAAACCAAATTCCTAATCCTTTCCTTCAGCATAAATTCAACATTTCATCAAAATTCACATAAACAGATGCGGGAAATTGATCAGAAACAGCTCAGGAAATGCTAAGACCAGCAAGAAAATAATTCTAAATTCATTTTTTTTTTATAAAAGAACCGATTCTTGATCACATTTTCCAAATTAGAACAAGAAGCAACATCTACAATTGCAGATAATAATAATAATAATAATAATAATAATAATAATAATAATAATAATAATAATAATAATAATAATAATAAACAACCTAATTTTACCGCCAAAATACCACAAAAATCGATCCTGACATTCAAAGATTCATCACATATTAGGTCACAAACACACACACCCACATACATTAATTCCAGGCACAAAACACAGACTAAATATGGGGGAATGGAGAAGTATACCATGAGGAGAAAACCTTCAATGACTGCGCAATCGCGAAGGCGAAAAGAGCTGATATCAATGGATAATTCGAAAGAATCGAATTCGAAGGATACGACGTCTCCGTTCCCGTCGCCGTCGCAGTTGAATTTACTGATCCGCCTCCTTCATCCATCCCAAAATCTCCGTTTCTTCTTTTGTTGTATCAATCTTAATCTTCAAATATCGCCCTATGGGCTGCAAAAAGATTTGATTTTTCTTCCGAATCGACGATCAGAGAATTTCTTGTTTGGAGAGAGAAGGAGAGGGAGAGGAGGGAGAGGGAGAGGGAAGCTGAAAACTAATTTTCTATCAAGAGAAGGAAAGGTGAAAGCGTCTGCGCTAACCAAAGAAACGGTCCTTTTCCTTTTTTTTGTTGCGTATAATCTCTCAAGAAAGGGTAATGGACATTAGAAGAATTGGCATTTGGCACAATAGAACGGTAGTTTAATGGATTTAAGTATATCTATGGCCCAAATTTTAAAAGAATGACTAATATTTTCAGTATTAACTGTATTGAATATTTAAATAGTGGAGTAAAATTGAAACTTGTGAAGTTTTTGAAAAATAAACGAAAATTTACGTTATACTCTATTTTTATAAGGAAAATGCTTCAAAATTTGGACCATATGCTATACAATTTCCTTACCTAGCTTCTTGCTCATATGATTTAAAACACTAATATAAACGTAGCTAAATTTTTTTATGTCGAGTTTATTTATCATCACTAGTCAAAAATCAAGTTCACAATCATATTTCTCTCTCTCTCTCTTTCTTGCAGACACAGTAAGTCCCCACCAAGTCACAAAAGCTATCGTACTCTCATAAAACTATCAAATTATTGGTATTTTGAGTAAATTTATCTTACTCTCATAAAACTGACTTACACATGCTGTTGAAGATGCATGCACAAAGTAATTATTTATTTGAGTGTGATTAGAACTCGTAATATTTAGTCTACCTTCATATTTTGGAGTAATTAGCAGTTTTTCCGTTTAGAATTGAATTGTATTTTTGCATTTAGAAATAAGTTTTAATGGACGAAATCACAATTTTCTATATAAAAAATCGAAAAAAATACTCCACCATTTAATAGGTGTCTCCCGACAAATTTTGTATATAAAAAAGGTGGGTAGTTTAATTTTTACCTCCTAATTTTGTATGATAAAGAATTTGCATTGAGGAGAAGGATAAAATAAGATGTTTGGAATCATTTTTCCAAAACAATTGGTATAGTAAACTTATTTGGAAATAAGATCCATATTTATTGTTGAAATGTAGTAAGAAAGCTCTAAAATGGATGGACTAAAATCGAAACAATTTTGAGGTCGTGTTCTTATATGGTTGAAGATTTTGTAACTTATAAGCTCATGAGATAGATTGCTAGGGGCATTTTGGTCGTTTCAAATCCCGAGGGGGAGTGACATTGTTTCAATCATCAACCCACCCGAGATAACATTAATACGCCGTATCTATTGATAAAATAAAATGTGAGATTGAAACTATGACAATTTATTTCTAAACAGAAACTGAGAAATTTAACACAATTTGCAATTAACCTATACAAGAATTACAACTTTACAAGGATTCTCTAACATCATATATTTCTTATAAAACAATTGGAACCAACAAAATATAATGCAAGCACACAGCATATATTTTCCTGCTGCAAGAACCCAAATTGCTACACAGAACTACCCATGTCGATCATCGTAATCGCCCGAATAAACTTACATGATCAAGCAATTGCACTTGGATTCTAGCTTGGGAGGAGGCTTCATGTTGTCGCCATTATCTGGAGCTCCATCGTCAGAAACTCCAAAGGTGCATGGACTGGACTTCTCGTTGGATTCAGCGTTGCAGGAAGAACGTGTAGTTTCCGCTTCCGTCTCCAGGCTCTGTTTTCGAGCTTTCTGAGACCTGGAACTACTTTTTCTCGGACGTGCATCCCTTCTTTCAAAGTTGGATTTGCCCACGCGCGTTACTGCTGGTCGCAGAGCTTCCACTGATAAGGCCTCTTTATCTATTGCGAAATTTGCAGCTTCACAAGCCAGATTGTGGATTATGGAGCTGCAGAAGAGGATAGCGTCTGCTGCTTCTTCTAGGGTCAGGGTTTTAGCCTTTGCGTGACCCGTGTCTTCCAAGATAATATGGGATTCTTCTGCGCTTACGAACAAAGTTCATAGGTCAAAACCAAGAGTGTACAGAAAGAAATCAGATGATTCATACTACTTAAGTTATAGTCATAGCTAAAGAAATGAATCATCTGCGACAGACTGCATGTATTAAGGGCTTGTTAAGAATGGCTTGACAACGTTCTAATGGGATGAGGAAATGAAGAAAGTGAGATGCATGTGAGGCTAACATCATATATTGTTCCTCTTTAAACGAATATTAAGAAACATTGAGGAATAGTAATCTCATTATTGTTTCATTTCCAAGAAATCTATTTAACTGCTCGAGAGGAATCAGTTGATCCTAGATAATTAGGGATGGAACAGAAAGAAAATATTTACCATCACCTAACCACATATAATTTTGAATACATAATGCATCAACTGCATGTTTTTCACCTTGGATGCACAAACATGTGATCAAGCAGACATGTCAACATGCAAAAATTCCACCCTTCTCAATTTTATCAGGAAAGGAGCTGAGAATCAATAAATTTCCACATTGTGGTTCTCCACAGTGATTGAATAAAGAGGAACGAACACATAAAAATAACGGAACCAGATGGTAAGTACATACCCAGAACAATGTGTGCATGATGTGAGATTTCAAATTCCTTGGCAGTTGCTCTTACAGCACTAGCATCATGGACACCAGTGCATCCTTTTGATTCAGGGGAATTGACATCGGAATGTGAACCGTAATATGCAGAATCATCATTCTCTATTCCATTTTCTGATATTGAGTTCAAAGAAGTTGGATTGCGAACTTCTGCAGCATCCACCGTGTCTGCACATGAAATTGATGAGGCATCATCCACTTGATTAGAGGTCCGCAACTGTACAGATGAAGTTTCTGCAATTGACAGATTATGGGAATTACTCATCGAGTTGTCCCTGTTCTCATGTGACCCTGGCTCTTGAGAAGTTAATACTGAATCAACTGAAGTTTCTCCTGAATGGTCATCCATCAAACGGCTTGACAGTTCTGCGGCAGCTTTTGAGACAATGTTGCTTTCAATATCACTGCAAGCGCTTTCTGCTTCTGTAAAATAAGAAGCCAGTGACTGTTCGCGAGGATCTACACGTGTTTCATCAAAACCATCTTCATGACAACTTGGTGTGGCACTTCGGGCCTTAAACATATGGCCCGAAGCACTTGACCCGGATGAGACAGACCTTTTGAACTTGGAAGGCATTTCATATCGAAAATTTTCAGTATCTGATTTATGACCGCTTGATTGCCAAGAATTACGAAATTCTGTCTGCCTAGAGGACCCCAGATCAATTGACGATGATACTGAAACACTGGTGACCCCGGTGGAGCTCCTCATGCTATTTAAACTGTACGGTACATAGGAGAAATCATCATAGCTGATGGTACTTGCGGTGAAGCTCCTGCTTTGGACAATATGTCTTTCAACGCTTCTTGATCTCTTCAGCAACAAAGATATTCCTGCACCATCTGAAACATTGAGCCCTGAGCTTGAGTTAACCTCATAACCCTTGTAGCCACTTATTGGTTGCTCTATCACTTTCTCGCTAGCTAAAGTAGGCTCCCCTTCCTCAAACAGCTCTACAGAAAGACTCTGACTTGAGCCACTGTACGAATTTTGAGTGTTGAGATTATATTTCCCTGTCGGACCATTACACATAAGTTGGTCGAAAACCTCTTGCGATCCATGTTCTATAATTTGAACATCTTCCCAAGAATTGTTATGACCAACCATTACCATGTTTGATGGATCCGTAATAGTTGAACGCACTTCCAAACATTTGCACTCCAGGCAAAGTTGTCGATCTCCTTCTGCTACTACTTCAGCTGAGTGGAACACGTGACCACACTTTGAGCATGTAACAGTATCTGGAGCACCGTTAGCATCCAAAAAATCAAATCCATTGCTGCTTCTAACATCCAATGTAGAAACAACTATAGACACGGCATCATTTTCACGATGCTGACAACCAAGTGAGTCATCCATGATTCTATTCTCAATATCTTCATTTATATCATCACCATGCTCCATGACAAATAATTCATCGTCCATAACTAGATGGTTTCCCCTCACAGAGTCGCTCGTTACATCGTCCTGATTTATTTCACTACCTTCAGTGTCATGGGCTCCACTTGCAGCTTGATCATAGCTAGCATTACTGCTAGTTGTCATAGAAGAATTTCTGGACATTAGAGAACGTTGATGTGCAATTACTTTTCCTGCATGGAATGTCGAACTGGGGACACTGGACAACAGAGGCCTAAACATATTGTGAGGGCCATTGCGATCCTGCAAATGGAAATAGATAAGCAAGAAACCATCAATAATCTAAATAGTAGCAGTTTCAGACTTTCTGGAACCTCAAAGATAATACTGACGCGGCCAGAACAGAACTACGTATTCCATTTGCTTGTCCCCAATTATCAAACTCAAAGGCACATTGTTTTCACATATAACTACTCCAGGTATTATCAAAAGCTAAGTTGAGATTTTATTCGTACCACAAATAAATACAGGGTTATTAAAAATTTGAGTGGCGTCACCCAGAAAGTAGGTAATCTTAATACCAACTTGTAGAAAAATAATAGATTTCAAGATAAACCATTTAACAAACGATCAAAGCATGCACACAAGTGCATGACTAAGTGATAGAACACGTAGTGCATAAATAGTTTCCGCATATAAAACTAAAATGAGAAAGGTGCCTACCATTTGGCGGACCAAATCAAAGGATCTTTTAGGAGCAGAACTTGATAATTTTTGCGACGGTTTTCTGGAAAAGCTTGTAGCATTGTTACTAGGGTGAGCACCTAAGTTTCTTGGAGCTGATCGTTCTGAGCTGCTGAGAGGAATGGATTGTAGCAAGTCTACATCATCATCACCAGATGATGCAACTGAATCTTTGCTGTAGCGACTAACTGGATCCTGGTCATGGCTGTGTGATGAAGCAACACTCCTGGAGGCAGTCGGAGACATTGATTGCCTGCCATATCTGGAGCTATTTCTAGATGCTGGAGAGGCACTTATCACATATGATGCTGGTCTATCTGCCAGTGAGGTACAAAGATTAGGAGGCACCTCTGAGGAAAATCCAGGAATGTTTGTTTGCCACGCCCTTATTTTTGGTGAAGCAGAGTTCCCCCGACTTGTCTTGATTGGGGAGGAACCTCTCACTCTTGACGGGGCAGAAGCACCAGTAGAACCAGTACTTATTCTCATAGGCGTTGGCGTACTAGACCTTGGGGCAGATGTTTGTTTAGTTGGTGAAGGAGACGATCTCCTCACTGGAGAAGGATGCTGCATGGTAGTTGGTGGGCTTGAACAAGTGCCAGAAAATGGCCTGCTTCTAGATTGAAATGTACTATGTCCAGACCGTGGCGATGGGCTGAGGCGATGAGGACTTGCACTGCCTCTACCACTTCTGTAGTTTTTCTCCATCTAAACATCAGAGACATTTTTTAAATCATTTTAAGACAAATACAGATTAAGACTAGGAGAACATGAATCATGACCCCAGGAAGGTGCTTGTGTTTCAAAAGTTACCGTGGGTGATCGTGAGACTGAAACAGGTTGACTCCTAGGCCTGCCCCTAGGTGCAGGTTTAATTGGTTGCGCCTCATCATCCAGAGAACGAAAGAGAGGTGTTTCTGGAGGAGTTATCAACCTATAACCAATGGCAGTATATTAAGCCCAAATAAGTCCAAATATACTATATCAGGCAACTTATTAAATTGCAATCAATCTCCACACAACCATACAGGAAGAAACAGTTTTGTTTCCCAGATATAACAGAGGCAGCATCATTCAGTTTCAGATGCTGAATTTATGCGAAAATCTAACTATAGTTGCCCATCTATTCATTCCTTATATCACCAAAACCATAACCAGTTCCAAAATACATTAAAGAAACTGAACATAAGTCATAAAGGACTACTTCCTAAGAATAGCAAAACGACTGACCAATCATAGTCATTTTTATCTCGCTCTGCACTGAGCAGGTCACTACTCTCTCCTCGAGCAGGAGTGGATCGTCCAAGCTTATAAACTGATAAGCCTCTCAACTTTGTCGCTGCCAGTGCCATAAACAAAAGCAAACTATAAGTGAGACAGCATAAGAAACCTACAGGAAACGCGCCAAATTCATAACTAATGTATCTATGGCATATAATAGGGGTGTCAAGAATTTACAGAAGAAGTCGTCAAAGTTGTCATTCGACTGAAGCAAGAAATCGTCTCTTTCTTTGTTCCGCACCTCATTGAACAGAGCCAGATCATCTTCCTTGTGTCGATAAACCATCCCACTCTCGAGGCTACGCCCTCTCTTGTGATTCTCAACCTTCAGCTCCCTCCCAGGTGAAACTCTCATCACCGGAGAAGGAGGCATTTTTGAGAACCTCAACCAATAAGTGCTCAATCAAACACCTCCACAAAACCAAAACCTAAGCTTGAAATCTTGAAAAGTTACACCAGATGATCCTGATTTCTTATGCATATTACACAACCTTTTTCCCTTACTCAATAAACAACCGAAACCCTCTCCACTTTTGCATTACAGCCAAGGAAATATGTCAATTTCTCTCTTCACACAAACCACCAAAAATTCTCTTCCAATACTCAATCCCTATCTCCAAATTATCACCTCAGTTCAATACCAATGTACTCAAATATCCACAACTCCCAAACAAAACCTAAAGCAATTACCTAACCTTCAACTCCTGCGCACAATTCGAGCAACTCCTAATTGCAAACAAGCTCATTTACACGTAAACAGATGTCATTCACTATTATCCACCTCAAAACCTCTCAAAATTACGCTCAGCAATGTGAACTGGATCTGCATAGCGTTGTCTGGATCAAATACTTCCAAAATCAGTTGAGAAAAAGTGCAACACAAAAGCAGAACCCTAGAAACGTCAGCTAAAACTAATGAAAAAAATAAGTGCAACTAATTTTCACGTGAGAGGTCGAAAGTGAAATGTGGAGCAGCGACACCACCACCGCAGCAGCAAAGCGGAAGAGGAAATTTATTTAATTTCCTTTATAGTAAACTGGAAATCACATTCATAGATAGTAATGGCTGAAATTTGTAACAATGGTGATGCTTTTTAGCTTCGTTTACTGCTCTGCCTTTTTTCCTCTACTGTGCAACCTTCGTCTCTTTTTGCTTCTTTCGCTTCTTTTATTTTTTCACTTTTCTTATCTCTTGTTCTTTTCAAGATAAATATTAAATATTATTAAAAAAAATACATATAAATTTTTATATATTTGAAAATATTAATTTGTAGGTCTCCTTACCAAGACCAAAATACAAAAAATTATTTACAATTTTAACTAAGTTTATGGAAAATAAAAAATTGATGAAATAGTCATTTGTTCATCATAAATTTATTAGATGTATAATTGAGTCAACATTTCGTTTGAGTATTATCTGCTTGAGTATTATTATTCATGTGTTTAATTTTTTTTCCACATCTCACTAAACACTATCTCTTTAAATATTTATGTTATTCACGAAACTTACTTACATTTTATTATCTAATTAGATTTAAAAAATAAAACAAAAAATTAATAAACGATCACATATCGCACTATCACTGGCCAACAGTATAAAAAAGCTCAACATGCTTAACACTTTGTAACGTGTTTGAGCAACGTGCTCAACAATCCGCAACAACGTGCTTAACGCATGCGGTGGCTCTAACAATGTCATAGTTGGTAGGTAATGAAATGTATAATCATATCATTAATAATCGTTCATAATGGATAAACCAGTAGACTTTCTTCTTCATATGTGTTAATGATTTTTAATTATTGCTTTTTGATGGGATTTTGCTATCAGCAAAATAAAGTTTTAATCGTGCCATTATTATATGTAGCTACGTGTACTAGTCAAGTTTAATTTGTTGATAATTAAACATGCTAAAGGATTGATGATCACTACTGAAATATAAATTAAAAATTAAATTAATTACTCCAACTTAATTATAATATAATGAGGCTTCTTAGATTAAATGTTTCAGTAAACATAATAAGTTTGAAAGACTCAAATTATGTGAGCTCGATTATCTAAATTCATTTTGATAATCAAATTTAGTCATGATTAACCAAAAGAAAACGAGGATCTAATTACAATACACTATATATATATATATGTGTGTGTGTGTGTGTGTGAAATATAAAATACTCGTTTAATTTTATAGAAGATTTTGAGCCCAAACTCTTTTAACTAAATTTAGTTAAATACTGTATGTATATATGCATGCACTCATGTAGGGTAGATTGCCTATTAATTATATAACCTTTATTTTTAAAGTCATCAGTTAATATTAATTTCATGCCATTAATTGAGGAGTAAATACCTCGATAATTCATTATTTAATGAGATATTTTACACTCCAAGTAATTAAATTACATATTCACAAATAAACTATAAAGTCACATGTAGTTTAAAGTTTGATTTGCTTAATGAAATTAATAGTCTTATATTTTAGTGTTTCTATGAATTCAACTAAGCTCGTTTGTTGTTGAGTCGATTCACAAGCTCAATTACCGAATACTTTGAAACTCTTGAGCTTATTTAAACTTAATTGTGCCTGGAAGAACTTTTTAGACCTAAAATTATATTAAAAATATTACTCATTCCGTCCACTAAAAATGTGCAATTATTATTATAAAAGATGTTCTATAAAATTATGCAATTATGCAATTATCATTTTTTGTAAAAAATCACAAGCATTTATTATAATTTAGTCTCACATATTTCGTTATTTATCAAAGAACGTAGACACGACTCACTATAAAGCACTCGTGTGCATATCCTATTTATTCTTAATGTGACTTTTCTCAATTATAGAATCATTTATCTATTATTTTAATAAAAAATATTGCACGGACGAATGGAGTAATTATTTTCATTTAAAAATGAATAATTTCAATCATAGTAACATAATATATCTATTATATTATCTTCTTATAACAAAAAATAAATAAAGTTAACCTAGAGACTTGACACAATTATTACTAATTTATAAAATAGAGTTTTAAGTTGTATTTATTTAATAATTTTATAATTTAAAAATAAATCATAATAAATATATTCACGAGCTAACAAATTGAATATTTTCCTATGCTTAAGTTTGGATCGTAGTTCGAGTTAGATCTGAATCGTTTGATTCAATTACTGCGGATTAATCCATTGTCGACCCGGATCCAAACCCGAAATAGTAAGCGCCTTAACCAAAATGATTACACCTAACAAAAAGGCCTTCAATTTCAGCGGCCACTCGACTCTGACACTGACACCGCCGCCGCAAACTCTCTCCGCCGTCTCCTTTTACCGGTGGCGATTCTCAGATTCTCTCATCGTCTTCTCCACTTCCAGCTTCCGCGGAGCGCGCCGGAGATGGCTGCTGCTGCCACGGCCGGATCGGCCGTCGCCGTCTTCAAGTCCGCCGGAGTTTCCTTGAAGAAATTAGTCAATTTCCGCGACGTATCGTCGCCGTCTACGGTGAAGTTCCCCGGTTCCTTCAAATTTCAGCTCCGATCTGCTAGATCCTTCTCGTCGGGTATATGAAATGTTGAATAGCTTTTTTTTAGGCTTTGTTATGCTACTCAATCTTACTAGGCACATGATCCGACGTCTATTGTACATATATCGATGTGGTACTATTGGAATATGCTGTCGATTTTGGAGATGTAGACTTAACTCGTAGTAATTTTGACAGAACTCTGTGTATGTAACCATGGAATTGTGGCTATATGTTTTGTCGTTTAGAGAGATGCTATTCATTTTGTTGTAGACAGACTAATTGGATTTTCAAACATGTGTGCGTACAGATAGCGACTTCACATTCATGTAATTTAATGCATCACTGCTACAGTAATAGACAACAGCGTTGGACTGCGTGTTCAGGCATAAGGGCTGAAGCTTCGACAGTTGAAAATATTGGAAATGAAGCAGCACAGAATGTGGAATCTCCTGTTGTGGTTGTCACGGGAGCATCCAGAGGCATTGGCAAGGCAATTGCTTTGGCTTTGGGGAAATCTGGTTGTAAGGTTGCTTTCTTTGCTTTATTTTTGGTTTAGGTTGGCTGTTTTTATTATATGTTTAATTGCTAATGAATTTGCAAACGTCCTGTTGCAAGCGAAATTAAAATGGAATTAAGTCAAGGTTAGTCATATTAATATCAAGCACGAAAGTTAGGATGTCGTATTTTCATATTTATGAATGTCGAAGCCTAAGAGTCTAGTGTCAATTTACTTTTTTGGAAGTTAGGTTTTGTGCATCGACTTGCAACATATAAATGGAAGTTACTGACATTACAGAAACTTTAATTATATGATTAAAATGCAAAAATGACTAAAGGTTGTGAATATTTTTGCAATTAGTCCTTATTTTATGCTATTCTCGTTATGCATAATTTTGAATTTGTATGACATTCGGTTAAAAGGTTCTGCAGTTAGGGAGTTTGTACTGAGAGTACTGTATGCTACCCTAAACTTTAGTTGAAAGATGTCGGGTGTGTTTGATATCAGTTTTTATTAGTCCATCAAGTGGTTGCTGGAATGATGCTTGTAGCCTTTGTTACACGTTGTAATGACTAGAGGATCAAACTTGCTCAACCAAAGTTAAAGCACTACTTCTTGTTGGTAACTAGAACAAAGTCATATGTGTTGAGTCACTACATAAGTTGACTGTGGATTAACTGCTGCAGGTTCTGGTTAATTATGCGAGGTCATCCAAGGAGGCAGAAGAAGTTTGCAAAGAGGTAAATAATGCATTCTGTACATTTAAATGATGAAAACCTGTGAACTATGTTCAGATGTAAACTGTCTGGATTATGAATATCTCCTTCCTAAAACTCTTTAATCTCCAACAAATTGTATCTGCTTATCTGGACTCTGTATTTTGTTTGAGCTATTGCTGGGAGAAACTAAGGCCTTACCATGATTTAAAACTATTTCCATGTGTGAAATATATATCGCTTTTTACTTGGTTAGGCTGTCTTAACATCTGAACTTTTGCGAATTGGTCCAAACTTTAGTTTTGATTGTTGATAATCCATAAGAACTTTATTTTCACCGGCTTCTATTCACATGCATTGAAACGTGCAAATACCCATCGGTTTATGTAAAACTATAATTTTATATTACTTTTTATTTCTTGCAGATAGAAGCATCTGGTGGGCAGGCTCTTACTTTTGGTGGAGATGTTTCAAAAGAAGCAGATGTGGAGTCTATGATTAAAACTGTGAGATATTTGTCTAATTGTGCTGGTTGTTTAATTATGCAGCATATAACATTGTCTCAGTTATATGCTATTGGCACATTTGCAGGCAATTGATGCATGGGGAACAATAGATGTTATGATCAATAATGCAGGTAGAAAAAATTGAGTTATTATGCCTGCAAATCTACCATTAGGTTTATTTTCAAGGTTTCAGGTATAACGAGGGACACACTATTGATGAGAATGAAGAAATCTCAGTGGCAGGAGGTCATTGATCTAAATCTCACTGGAGTTTTCCTCTGCACGCAGGTTAGATTCTTAAAGTTCCCATAAGGATTAACTCCAAAATCCATGTAATTAATTCGTTGAATTTTAATTTTCTGCAGGCAGCTTCTAAAGTTATGATGAAGAAGAGAAAAGTAAGCATACTTGTTATCTCCTTGGTTCCTCTCTCACTTTGTTTGCTAATCCGTCTTGGCCATAGCTCAAGAACTCACGTTAAACTTATTCTTTGTTATGCCTCCATGTGAAAAAGGATTTTGGAATCTTGCAATCCATTTTAGATAGCAAACAGATGTGGAGCATTAGACCTCTCCTGACTTTTCCTACTTTGCAGGGAAGAATTATTAATATCTCGTCTGTCGTTGGTCTTGTCGGAAATGTTGGGCAAGCCAATTATAGCGCTGCTAAAGCAGGAGTAATTGGATTCACAAAGACAGTCGCCAAAGAGTACTCTAGCAGAAACATCACTGTGAGTTTGCAGGAATTACTTACATAACCAACATTCTTGATTCCTAAAAATTCAAAATTTTATAGATGCTTCCCACTACAGGTAAATGCAGTTGCTCCCGGTTTTATTGCCTCTGACATGACTTCTAAGCTTGGAGCAGATTTTGAGAAGAAGATACTAGAGGCCATCCCATTGGGTAAGCGCGTTCTCTTCATGATCATAATCGAGATCATTCATCTGTCCGGCTCTATTTTCTCACAAAAAAAGAAAGCTCACCATGCTCCTGAATCTAGGACGCTACGGCCACCCAGAAGAAGTTGCTGGGCTGGTGCAGTTCTTGGCCCTTAACCCCGCGGCAGCTTACATCACCGGACAGGTAACTTCTCCATTTGGCCCTTGGGCTCGAGTCGGTTCGAAAAATGCCTCTATTGAACATACAGATTTCAGCCCTTGGGCTCGAGTCGATTGGTCATGATTATTAAACATACAGATTTCAGCCCAAATTGTTGAAACGAAGCTTTATATATGATTTGAATTCGAATATACTCTCTCTTTAACTTCCACTTATCTTACAGGTACTATCCATTGATGGAGGAGTGGCCATGTAAGATGTTGAACTATTCTGCATCTCCATTTCTCTCACGTTGGTTTTAAAAAGGCGAGAAAAAATTAAAACCCGTCGTCATGTGTTCCGCATTGAATTTCAAGTTCGGAAAAAGCAGGTTTGGGCAGCCTGTTTGGTGTGTCCTGAATAGTTCGATCAATAAAACATTGGTTGCTAATATACTCTTTCATTTGTCCCCCCTTTTTAAAAAAATTGGTGACGATTATGAACCTTTTTTAGCTCATTGCACGCGAAGCTCAATGCTTTTGAACTACACCCGACTTAAAAGATGTTGGTGAAGTTGAAGTTGAAATGACGTCGTATTATAATATCATCGAATATTATGCAACTCAAATGAAAGATAACTTGGGAATCATTAAGAATAATTTGAAATTTTCATAGTCATCGACAAAGCTACCTGACCCGAAGACAGTAAAAATGATAATTTACGCTAACTAGTGCTATTCTAGTCAAGAAAATGCTAAATGCTAAAGGAAAATGAAAATCTGAAAAATTCGCAGAAACTAATAATAACAATAATAGTTCTAATTAACCCAAGAAATAACAGCTTATTTCCAGTTTATTGGATTTTTGTGATCTTCAACTATCATTGGTAGAATTTGTAAGTTTTGGCAGAGAGAATTATGTTTCTCAGCCCTCCGATTGGTGCCAAAATCATCAGTATAACTCCAATGACAATGAATATCTGAAAAAGGCAATAAATTGAGAGCAATTAATCATCAATAAGCAAGAAATATCATTTGCTTTAAATTTGGAAAAACTTACCCAATTGAGCCACCAGGAGAAGCTAAACCTTGCAGGCTTTTTCAAAATGAGCCATATGATGCACGGAAGCTGAAAAGAGAAAAACGGTAATGACATTATCAATGTGCACATCGTCCTAATATTTCAATCTTATTTTCTCAAAATGTAAGTATCTTCTACTCACAAAGTATGTTGTTGGGGCCAAAGCAAATCCACCAAAGAATCCAAGCAAACCACCAAAGAAGGGGAATGTCATGCCTATGAACATGGTTATGCCTGCAAATATTATGAAATTATCCATCAATATAAAATAAAAACACCGATAAAATCCCATAAATTTAATACATTCAAGCCTTACCAACAAATAACATACGAGTCGTGAAACGTAGCACCCTCGAAGGCTTAAACTTCATTTGCTTCACCAACAAAGTCTCCAACATATCAAAAACCGGCATTGCATATATCTACACATATAATACATCAATCAAATTTCAAATATCACGTACACTGATAAGTGTCATATTTATAAAAAAAAAATTGTATTCTCGAATAAGTATCCTATTTCAGAATTTAATGCTAAAATAACCAAACTTTTCATATTTCCTACAATAATTAGAGAAAACGACTAAATTTTCCCACTTTCTTGATCCAGCCCAAATCCTGATCTATTGCAACACTGTGCAACGTGTTCGGTTGCATATACGAATGACGGTCACATGTAGAGAAAATTCAAAAATCTACCTGATTTTGTTTATGAAAATTCATGGAAATAGTAAAATTTTGCGTACATAGAAAATAATCAAGAATTTCCATAAACAAAATTTGTTAGATTTTTACATTTCACTGACATGTGACGATCTCTTGTAGATGCAAGAGGAAATGTTGAATACTTCTTATAGTACAATAGAGGATCCGGCTTGTTTCTTGATATATGTCTTTCGACACTTATTCATGGACAGACAGAGTATATATACAATAAATGCAAAGTTGGTAATTTTTAAGAATACGTAACCTGGTAGCCTCCGACAACATGAATGAAGACAAACATGTTGGCCGATGCAATGAGCCACGCAGGCTTCTCAAGCGTCATCAAAATGTTGTCATCGACTTTGTCTCCAAACACATAATACCCAAAAAATGCAACGGGGAAATAGCATATGAACACCACGAAATATGCTACGATCACCCCCTTCCACATTGGCTTCTTCGACGGCTTTTCCGGCGTCGACGGGATGGTCGCCTGAATCTCCAGCACCACGTTGTGACCGGCAAAGGCGAACGCGATATCCCCCAACGCATTGAAGAAGTTAAAAGTATTCTCCGATGGGTTCTTCCCCCTCAATCCGTACGACACATTCTCCGGCACCCCCTTCGCCAGAGACGCCGTCCACGCGATTGTGGAGTACCTGAAAGATCATATGTTACTATTATATTTTCATATTAGATCTCGTGCTGCATGCATAATTCAAAATAAATAAAGTTTGAAATTTGAAGACGGTCCATTCTATTTTCATATTACATCTCGTATAACATGGGCAAGTTATATAACATGAAAAAAAGTCAATTAGAAAGGGGCGTGTAACATTTTCATACTGAAAAAAGTGAACAAAAATGTTAAAGAAAATCCTAAAACAAGGGTTTTCATTTCACTCTCATATAAATTTTCATATTATATCTCATATTCAGATCAACATGTAATAAAATTAAAAATGAACGCTAATTAGAAACCCTAAAACTAGCATTTAGGGTCATCGTTCTCACATTTAATTTTCATATTATATCTCGTGACCGTTTAAGTTGACTTACACTAGGGACATGACGGCTGCGGCTAGGGAGACTGCGGAGATGGAGTTGAAGTTGGGCAGAAACGATAGGACAAATTGGACAGAGGCGAAAATCATGATGAAGTAGGTCAGCTTGATGTGGTGGCAGCTCGGACAAACGGTGTTGTGGAATTTCTGTAGCGATTTGCCGCCGGTGACCATGTAGATGATGCACGTGCTAACTTCGACCACAATTTGTTGAGGCAAGACGATGTAGAGGCCGAGCTTCTCGCCGAAGGCGTGTTGCCCTAATTCATGGTACCGGTCAAATCGTTTGCCGGGAACCATTTCGTGCATCTCCACCATTTGCCATAGCGTGTAGAGAGTGATGAGCCATGATAAAACCATGATCACACTACCCGGTCCCCTGAAAAAAAGAAGTCGAATATAATAATAAGGCAAAACTCGGTTAATAAAAAAAGAATAGGCTCCAGCCAAAAAACAATAGAATGGCCATGTTTTTAAACTCAAGACCATATTGGCTGGTTCGATTTAACCGAACCGGTGGACGACCAGAGAAATATTATTTATATGTGAAACTATAACATAAATAACGAGATAACCTACTATTCATATGGATAAGAAACAGAGTAAATAAAAATTGTTCGTTTATCCCATTTTTGCATCCTACTAATAAACTTATATATTATGCTAATAGCATTTATTATAAATATAAAAAAATTATTGCAATGTAATGAATCGTGATTAGCATTTATTATCAAAATTTCAAGCTTAAAAACGTTATATCCTATATGCGCAACAATCAACTTGAACAATCAACAAAATTTCACTAACTATATGTTAAATAGTAATACTACACCCAAATTCGGGAACAAAGTTAAAGTAAAACACGAGAAATTAGATTTAAGAAGAAAATTATAGAAAAAACTAAACAAATATGAAAAAGATATAAAAGCGAGACACTAAAAATAGAATAGAGGATCTAAAGTGAAAAAGAAGGAGAAGGATCAAAAGTACCATCCCATGTTGGACATGGCATAGGGGAGGCTAAGGACGCCGGCCCCGACCATGGCGGTAACGTTGTGGAAGGTAGAGTACCACCACTTGGCCGTCCGGCTAGAGGTGATCGGAAGCCACGCCTCGATCTTCTCCTCCTCCGTCATCTCTCTTTCAATTCCCGGAGCCACCATATTTCCTACTATAGTACTCCCAAAACAATGTAGGATTTATCAAACTACACAAATTATTGAAAAGGCAAAACTATACTAGAATTAGTGCACAATTTTCCTCTGGAATCTAATAATCATTCCACGACCTTAATTTTTAATCATGATCGAAGGTTATATATGTATACACAACGAGAACAAAAGATAAGGAGTGATTATTTATTTTGATTGGGTAGAGAACTATTTTAAAGGAGTTTGTTACACGTCAAAGATCGTCATTATCTTTGACTAAGTTCAACCATAATTTTGGATCTCAAATATATCTTTTTATTATTAAGATCCAATTTCGTGCATCATCACTACATATATATATATATATATACATATATATTATATTCGTCGGAAATCTTTTTTACACGTCAGATTAATTAAGATTGTCATTATCTTTTCATCAATGTTTCAAATTTAAGTTTGGATCTTTCACATATTTATCCACTTTCATGAATCATGAATCATATTAGGATCTAATTATTTTCCTTTTATTATATATATATATTCGTTGATGAAATGATATACAAAATCTAGAACGTTATAAATTAGGTATTATCCACATACAAATCAACTTGAGGAGTAAAATGTGTGTGTGGGAATGTTGTATGTATAGATAGATATATACGGTGGATTTATGCCGTTGGTATTGAATTGATAAACTATTGGACTTCTAATCAACTTGAATAAACAATGTTACAGAGTCCTAACACGGCCAAAAAAACTCTTCAAATTTTTTAAAATGAAAATGCAATTAAATAACATTTATGATCAATTTATCATACATTTATTAAGTAAATAACACATATACATATCCGAAAACATAATATACTCCCTTAATTAGTGGCCTAGTTGGTGTTTGGACGATCTCGTGACTGAAATGTCCCTCGACTCTAACCCCAGTTTCACACCTCATCAACTATAGTTGGTGCGACACAGACGAGTGACGATTTCATGACTGAAATAACCCTCGAGTTCAAGCCCGAGTTTCCCATGACACCAACTAAACTAAAACTATGTTGTTGGCCTAATTGGTAGGACCCGGGCGACCTCTTGACTGAAAGGACCCTCGACTTTCGACTACACGACATCGACTAGACTACGTTGTTTCTCCATTCTTTGTCCTTGCGCACGGATCGAGTTCTCAACCGCCAGGCCTTGACCACCAAAGCAGAAGTAGTTGTTCATCAACCCCAAGTTGAACGAGCCATGCTTCTGCTTCATCTTGACCGTTTCCTTGACAAAGTAGGGCGACTGGTTCAAGCTCGAGGGCCCCGCGCTATCACAGTCGACACTCACGACTGGAGACGACCATGACGACTCGGACAAGGCACTGCACGGCGAACCGAGGTTCGACTTCTGCCGAGCATTGTGTGTCAACCCTACACCAAATTTCTTATTCGAGAAAGGACTAAGAAAACTCCCCTGCACAGACAGAATCCTCTTGTTACTTGGCCTTGCAAACTGCTCTCTAAGCGAAACAGGGCTGTTTTTCGAGCTCGGCCGGATTCCACACGACTCGACGGAACAGCCACCATCGACGCTCGGAGACGAGGCACCAGTGCCTCGCTCCCAAGGCCAGCGGAGCATAATCTTGAGACGGCTCGTGGCACTAGTCATAGAACTCGATTTCTTGAGCTTGGACGAGCTAGGTCGAGGCGTGGACCCAATCTCGCCTGAGTAGCCACACTCAACGGTCACGAGCTCAGAGCTCGAGAACGCTCCGTGCTCGAGCCCGGTGTACAACACCATCTCAGCATCCGGGGTCCGGAAGGAAGTCCCCGGACTTCCCCCGATCCCACGCATCCTCGAGTGAGCACTCCTCACTGTCTTATCCTCACATCCGCACACCCCTCCGGCCAAGACCAGCCGCCTGATCAAGATCTCAGACGAGGCTGATCTTGGCCGTTGCTTGAGAAGATCAAGAGGAGTATTCCCTTCACCATCAAGAAGGTTCAAATCTATGCACCTAACCGAAAGCAACAGCTCAACAACATCGGAATGAATGTTCTCAACCACAGCCATGTGCAGAGCAGTTCTGCCATCGTTGTTTTGGACATTGATGATCTCTTCGATCCGTACTAGGTTTCCACCAACTATCTCTCTCATCAGTTCCATCTGCCGGTCCACACGCCTAAAGCTCGGCGTGTGGAAGCCCGCAACCGCCATCTGAAGGAAGGTGTCGCCGCAGTTGTTGGTGTGCAGCGCAGACGAAGGCGAGGCGGAGACGAGCACCTTCATCACAGCTAGATGGCCGCGGTAGGCCGCCACGTTCAAGGCCGTGTTGCCTCGATCATCCTCGGAATCGATGATATTGTAGGAGGATATCAAGTTCTTGACTATCTGCAGTTTTACAAGCAGCAAATGTTCAAACAGATGCAGTCAAGATTGAGATTTGATGGATTACAAAATGTAACAACTTTATAGCATTTCTATAATTACTCGGATTAATTAATGAAACTATGTATAAGTAGCAAGATTTCTCACAAATTAATGTAGTCAATATTGAGAATTTTATGATATGAGAATTTTGTAGCAATTAACACTAAATTATTGAAGCAAAATCTGACAAAGATTTTAATAGTTACTTGGAATTTTTATCTTAGCAACGAGGCTCGAATCTTGGACTAGAGTATTTCATTTCATATCAAAATTTAAGGTAACAACTCAAATCATATAAACAAATGTAAGGTTATATAATAATAAAACATAATACCAAACTTTGCTTTAAGTCTCAATTTCATCTAATTTTGCTAACGAGTTATATTCAGACTCAAAATAACGCTCATACGGCATAATGAAAATAGAAGATGGCCAAATCAGATTATATTACATACAAAGTATCAATTTTTCCGACTGAAATTGCACAAAATTAACTGAAATAGATTGAATCGTTTTAAATATAAGAGCAAAATTTAGCCAGGATCCGGCGACGTTACCAAAATAAGATTAAATTGAAAATTCAATATTAATACAAAAACAAAACTTTAGTTCAACAGTTTACATACTATTATTCTAAATTAATAATTCATGCACATCTAAAATCAATTTCCAAGCAGCAACAAAAAATAATAATAAAAAATTTATTTCTCAAAATACAAAGTACTCACCTGAACCTGCCCCCGGCCGGCGGCGGCGTGCAGCACGGTGGACCCCTGCGCATCCCTAAACCCCAAAACATCCTCACCATCCCCCAAAAGCTCCGCCAGCACCGTGGCGGCGCCGCCCCTCGCCGCCGCGTGGATCGCTCTATTCATCATCTCCCACTTAAAAACCGGCGATGCCTCCGCCCGCCTCCCCTTCCCCGCCACCGCGCAATCCCAAAGCAGCCGGAAAACCTCCCCGCTCCCTCCGCGCGCTGCGGCGTAGAAAATATCCGTGATCCCATACTCCCCTTCCCCAAAGACCAAGAGACTATCCCTCTCCAACAGCTCCTTCACAAAATCCAAATCCCCCGCCGCCGCCGCCGCATAGAGGAGCCAGCCGCCGTAGCCGGCTCTGATTAGGGAATTGTGGGCCCCATTCTCGCATTCCCGGAGGAGTTTTCTTGCAACAATCGACCGGCATTTCGCGACGCCGGCGAACTCGTCGTCCCAAACGGATTCGAGGCGGTGGATTCGAGGGAGGGAGGTGAGCTTGATGAGGAGATTGGCGTCGAGGTGGAGGAGCTCCCGGACTATGTCGTAGTGGCCGTTTGCGGCGGCGCAGTCGATGGGGGAAGCGAACCACCATTGATCGCCGGTGCTCTCCCATCTCAGAGGGAGGGATTTCCGCAACATTTTGGGATGAGATGATCAATATTCGATTTTTTTTTCAAATTAGGGGGTTTTGTAGGGAAATTGGGTTGAAGAAATCGCGCTGAAGGATTATTGTTTTTGCGGGATTCGAGAGAATTGGAGGGAGATGATTGAGATTTCGTGGGATCAAGAATTGGAAGAGAATGTAAAGAAAGATTTTTTTTTTCCTTCTATGAGCTGAAAAATACAGAGCTATTTTCTGCAAACGTAGATTCTTTGCAGAGGACGTGAGAAAACATAGTTTAAATTCCACTCTCTTCTCTCTCTCTCTCTCTCTTGGTGGGATTGTACTGTTTCTAAAATATTTTGGAAAGAAATAGACAGCTTCGATTTAATTTTTTCTTAATATTTGGACTGCGATTGTTGAATTTGTGAATAGTAGGAATTATTGTTGCTGTGGTGTTTTCTCAACTGAATTTATTCACCTCTCTCCACCGCTCTCTCTCGCTCATAGACACACACAAAAACAGAACAATAATTCCCTACACAGCTCGATGCTTTCTTGGAAAAAATGTCTTGCATGCTACAACAACTAATAATATTTAAAAGCTACTATTATTTTAATTCGAATCTTGGCACTAGATTTATTTAACACGATTTATCTAATAACTATAAACTCGATTTGTCTTATATAATATCAATGCCCATTTGTGTCCTATTTATGATTTACTTTAAAATATTTTGTCTATAAAAATGGAAAATTGTTATTCTAATATAGGTAGATAGTTGATGGAGAGTGAAGCAGATAAATATAATTAATTTCGGAATTAGAAAATTGGTTGACAGAACATAACTACGACACCAATAATTTAAAATTTAAAATTTTTTATAGGTACAGAATTCACCGACAGTGTGAGAAATATTTTATTTGTCACAGCGTCGAGCCATTCTCCTCGTCCTTTCGTGTTCACCTAAATTAGGTGCATATTGTTTATTTATATAATATATATATATGAGTGGTCAATCATTTTAATATAATAAATTGGCAACATGAATTATAGAATATTTTGGAAAATCAATCTCTCTTACACTTCACTCACATACACTTGCAATCAATACTTTGGACAATAGAAAAGAAAAGGAAAGTATTGATTTAGGAGAAAGAAAGAAATATGCCATTAGTCAATTGCACGAAATAATTGATTAGTCGATTGTTTATTGTGCATGACTTTGAGTTTATCTACTAGAACTTATTTATTTATTTTTGTGAAAATATAGGTGACGAGGACAAATGAATAAAGATGGCAAGAAAATGTTTAATAGACTTTTTCGGAATTTGGAGGCAAATAATTTGGATTTTGGAATCTCATTAAATTGTGAGTGAATAATCCATCAATTTGTGAACATGCCATGTGAATTTGATAATTTAGTGTTTGGGTTTTTTGCATGATCTTGACTCATCTTATATTTTGTTTTCCCACTTACTTGTTGACTTGAACAATGACAAGATCTATTGCATTATCACTCTATGTTTAGATAATTCAGATCATGGGAATGTATAGACGCCTGGAGTTAATTTAGCAGCAATTCATTTAATTGAGAACTCAAATGGGACCGTCAAGCAGCCATCAGAATTTGCATAAAATCACTCAAATCGGTCAAATGGGACCGTCAAGCGGCAATCAAAATTTACATAGAATCTGCTTATTAGCAGTATTTGATGTACTTGCTCACAACTCAAATCAATCGGAATTTACATAGAGTTGTATTAGCACCACTTTATTCCCTTGAAAACTCAAATATATAGGTCAATGGAACCATCGAAAAGCAATCGGAAATTGCCTGAAACGGACCATTGAGTATTGCCTCGTTACAAGAAAATAAAAACATTGTGGGAGTTTGATACCTTAACTCTACATATGGTCCTAGACTCCATGTAGATCATAAGCCCACATTAGGCCCAATAATTAATAAACCCACATTAGGCCCAATTATATCATCGACTAGTCCTTGATTATGTTGATTTACAACCATAAAGTGAAATACGAAATAGTATAACACAACATCCTCAATAATAAAGTAGAAAATTATCTACAACGGCAGGCAATGATGAGATACAAAGATAAGAAACTGCAAAGACAAGGCTGCTCCGACTGAAGCAGCTTATTCTACGAGCTCGACTCGAAAAAAGCTCGAAAGGAAAGGTAAAAACCGATGCCCGCCACGTAGACTTCTTCCACGCTGGTAAATCCATCATGCCACCGACGCCATGTGGACGATCAAATCGACCACGCGAGAACTGCAAAATTTTTTGTCAAGCAACATTTCGAGAAAAAAGATTTATATTTTTCCGAATAGCGGCTGCACTGCAGGCTTCCCTCATCATAAAAAAAAGATTCGATTTTTACCTGTAACCCCATTCGTTGTCGTACCACGATACAAGTTTCACGAAACTCTTGTTCAAAGCAATTCCAGCCTTAGCATCGAAGATGCTTGACCTGCCAAGATGTATTAGATAATCACCTCATGGAAAAACCGGCCCCCGGCTCCGGCTGGTATGCCGTTAAATTCAAAGGTGACGATTACCTGCTATCACCGATGAAGTCCGTGGAGACCACATCATCTTCGACGTATCCCAAAATGCCCTTGAGCTTGGTCTCCGATGCTTCCCTGAGAGACAAGGAATCGAAATGAAAATTTGAGTCTTGATTCGTCTAATTGCTTCGTCTCAAACCAAACCGATAACTCACTTGATGGCAGCTTTGATCTCATCATAGGTGGCCTCCTTCTCTAGCCTAACAGTGAGGTCTACCACAGAAACATCAACTGTGGGGACTCGGAACGACATTCCCGTTAGCTTCCCATTCAGTGCAGGAAGCACCTTCCCAACAGCCTACGCGTAGAAAATCCCAACCTAGAATAAGAGACGAACATTCTAAGTAGGACTCAAATGAAATGATGGTTGGATACCTTGGCAGCACCGGTGCTGCTGGGGATGATGTTGAACGAGGCAGCCCTACCGCCTCTCCAGTCCTTGCTCGATGGACCATCAACTGTCTTCTGTGTGGCTGAAGAAATTGCACGATGCAAATTATATCAAATTAGAGAAACTGCAAATCTTGATCAAGAACATAACAAAAAGGCGAAAAGCTGCTGCTTATTACCCGTTATAGCGTGGATGGTGGACATGAGGCCCTCGACTATACCAAACTTATCATTGATAACCTGCAAGAAACCACAAAGATAGTTAGCTACGCTTGTTGGGAAGAGCTTGGAGAAATCAAGAATAGTATACTACTTGTCACTAACCTTGGCTAATGGGGCAAGGCAGTTGGTTGTGCAGCTAGCATTGGAGACGATGTTTAGCTCAGGCTTGTATTCTTTCTCATTGACTCCAACAACAAACATGGGAGCATCTTTGCTCGGAGCAGAGATCACCACTTTCTTAGCACCACCCTGATCTCAAATGATCAACCAAAGGCGGTCGGTTAAGAACAGAAAACGAAACCAAATCGAAGGTTTGAACCAACCAGCTGAATCGAAGATCAAATGCACTTCATTCATCATAATTTCAAGAATTCATGGAAACTAGACTATACTATACACAATCCACACAATCCAATCAACTAATTCCACCCAAATATAGCAAGAATGGACATGAAAACAATCTGCCCATGATTTCATTCATCATAATTTCAAGAAGTCATGGAAATTAGATTATTCATTATGCACAATCCAATAAACTAATATACCTAAATATAGCAAGAGTGGACATGAATACTTATCTGGTAGAATTACTCCAGCAATGATACTTAAAAGTCCAAATTCGAAAATCCAAAAATACTAAAATAGAAAGAAGATAAACCTTCAAGTGAGCAGCAGCCTTATCTTTGTCTGTGAAGACTCCAGTAGATTCAACAACAAACTCAGCACCAGCTTCAGCCCATGGAATCTCCTCAGG
>JAYDZE010553642.1:0-13277 GCA_034509125.1 Monilaria moniliformis | reverse complement strand
TTAGGATTTTAAATTATGTATGTTTGAATTTTAATTAAGTACTTTTCGAATTTCGTGTCTATATTTTACAAATAACTAATTATGAAATTATATATATAATTGAAGAAAAAAATTGAAGGAAAAAATGATAAAATGATAAAAATTGAGTTGTGGCTGATTTGGGGCTAAATTTTTTGGGGCTGGGATAATAGTGTTCTGGCTGAAAAGTAAAATGCTGACGTGGCATCCGAAAATTGAGTTATAGCTGGATTTTTTGGGGCTGTGATAAGGATGCCCTTAGGGGTCGCAATCTAAATTGTAGAAAAAGAAAGAAAAAAAATTTAATTATCAATTTAAATTTTAAATTATTTTTATTTTATTAATTATATCTTAAATATTGAAAAAAATTAACTCTAAAATATTGATATTGTATCAATTATACTCGGTACATATTTTCGGTTCCAAAAATTGATGTGACTCGCTGGACTGTTACGATGTATACTAGGTAAGTTTTATAAAAAATGATAAATATCACTTTAGATCCAAACTATTTCGACGCTATCAATTATATCCTGAACTATAGAAAATGTTTTTTAAAACAACAAACTATCGATTTTGTATCAATTGTACCTTACATCGTTTTCAGCTTTGCAGGAAAAATTGACGTGGCATGCTGAACTGCCATAACGTATTAATTTTTTTGTCAAAACAATGCTTTTTTTGCCATGTAAGATTTTTAAACAATTATTATGTACATCCGTGCAATCCGATATGCGACGTGGAGTACAATTGATACACAATCGATAGTTCGTGGTTAAAAAAAATATTTCAATAGTTCAGGATATAATCGATATAGCGAAAATAGTTTAGGGTTTAAAGTGATATTTATCGTTTTTTGTTACTTACATGACATACACTGTGACAGTCCGACAAGCAACGTCAACATTTTGATTTCGAAAAATGAACTCGGGGTACAACTAATACAAGATCGATCAATACATCAAGGTTAAAAAAATTATTTTTGATAATTCAGAGCGAAAAGAATTTGGGGTTTAAGCCATGAAAACTCAAAATAAAACAATATAAATAATTAACTAATTTATTTCCTTTATGATTTGGTGCAAATTGATGCTTCTTTTTCAAAATATAAAAACTAAGACATAAGCAAAGAACTACTATTGGAATATAATTGTCCCCAATTAATATATACTGCAATTTATTCATACTGGAAGTAAATTTTATTTTGTGTGTGTTAGTTAAACATAATCATTACAAAAATCCCTCAATTAATGACAATTTCATTCGAAAACCATCATCTAGTGGGCATTTCATAAAAAAGTAAAATCACGATATTTGGATTGCTTGCAATTAAATATTATTTTAACAATTCTGACATGCGGCGTAGATCACAACATGTAAATGTTTTTCAAAAATATGTAATTCTAATTTTACATCTATCTTTCTCGTTGTGTGATGCCAAAGTTTTTGTCGGCTTTACTGCAAAATGTGAGGCCTAATTTGTCTAAATATTTTGGCTGTTTAATTTTATTTTCAAATCTAGACCTAGTTCATTTATTTTATATCGATCAGCTGCATTTACAATTGAAAATTTGTACAGCATTTGTACTTGAATAATAATAATAGTAGTAATAATAATAATAATAATAATAATAATAATAATAATAATAATAATAATAATAATATGTAGGGTTATTTTTCCATTGCGAATGAAACTAATCGGTAAATGAAAATTGGAAAAAAAAATCAAATTATTTGATTCATCTTTAAATATAAATACTTAACGTCAAAATATAATTAACCCACAAATATAATAGTAGAATTCAAATTTACCTACTCTTAACGGCATTACCATCACACACTCAAAATTATGCATCCCTTGTAAAAAAAGGTTAACTTCCACCTCCATCAATCTTGCAGATTTAACTTGGCATGTTTGACGTCTAATTATTGGAGCATTACTCGTAAGCTATATACGCCATCTCTCTCCTAGGTTAGGCTACGTGACACAAATTTTAATAAATATTAATTAAAATATTTTACGAGTAAAAAAAGAGTATCATTTTAATATATAGAGTATACTATAAGCGAAGAAGTAGTAGGCCATGCATAATAAAGTTATAAATACATAAAGAAAATAAGGATAAAAAATTAAGAAAATTATTGGAAGAGTGTAAAATATGACCAAAGAAAATAAATGTATGTATACATCTGGGAGACACCCAAAAAAAATATACGCTAAATTGGACGGGGAGAGAGAGTAATCATGGTGAAAAAAAGAATATAATAGCATAGAATAGAGTTAATCTAGATTTTAGAATCAGCGAAGGGATAAATAGTAAATGGACACTGAAATCAAAAGTAGGTTGCCGTTTCCGAATACGTATATTAATATAGAGGAGGAGAGAGAAAGAAAGAGAGATGTCAAAGAAGAGTGGGACCAGCCTAAAATGTTTGGCAGCAACTATAGTGGGAGTGCTCTGCTGTTAGTAGTTAGGGTTCAATGTCGCTCTCAAGTCTCATCAACTTCGTTGTCTCTTCCCCACCCCCACTCGCCTCCCCCGCGCGTGCTCTATTGATTTAGGAGTATTCAGACTTTGATTAAACAAATTAAAATAGTACCAATTAATAAGATATATTAGAAATTAGAAATATCTTAATCCATATGTGCCTTAACGTTTTTTTCGATCCGAAATAAATATTTTCAGTTATTAAAATACATAGATTGAAGAAGTGAAAAAAAAACTTTTTCACCTTTATTATTGTGGAAATTATGAAGCTTCTGCAATGTTATACTAGCATTGAAAAATTCAAAAAGGATTTTGTTTATCTAACATTAATTTTTCATATAATTTTGAATTATATAAGTGACACGCATTTATACTAATAATTCATCAAGCGGATCAAAGTGTTCCCACGTTACTTCGACTAAATAGCATTCGTAGACATCTATGATTAACACAATTAAAAAAAACACACAAAAAAATTGGTCAAAAATCGTTGCCCAACGTCACAATTCAAATAAAAGGAATTTTATTATAAAATATAATATTTGATTAAAAAAATGCCTACATGATGCCCACTCGCACGCCCACCGAATATCACGCACGCTCGTAATTAGCCGATAAGGGGCAGGGAAAGGCGAGTGGCGAGCCAGCTCACTCTCTTTCCCTTCGCCACGAGCTATCCGTCCCACCAGTCACCCCGCAACACGTCCTATGTGTGTCCTGTTCCAGAGGGACAGACTACACCGCCCTCATTGTGGGTGCCTTTATGTGTGTATTTAAACAGACTATAGGTTTCCGTTAAAGTATTTCACTGCTACTTAGTAGGCTATTAATAATTTAGTTAATCTCATTAAATGATTTAATTAGCGCGGCTCGACTTTTCTTTTCATGCATATAAATAAGTAACGTGGATCGCAATAGCAACTATTTGTTCAACAAGCAAGTGAATTGTGAGTAAGACGAGCCGGTTATTGCAATAACTGATCCCGCTTATTAGTTGTTTCTATGTAATCACATGTTTGGTATGCTGTACTTTCTACGTTCCGCCGACTTAGCTGATTTGTTTTTTGGCATGATTAATTTAAGAAAGTAAGATTATAGTAAAGATGCATGTGATTTACATAATTTAATATAATGAAAAGCGATTATCAGAGAAACAAATATACCAAATTAAATGAGACAATCCAAAATAAATACTGATCAAAGTAAACCGGACGGAAGGAGCAATAGAATGATCTAGAATGTAAACAAATTATAATGTAAACACAATGTTCTAGAAATCATCATTCCTAACAGAATGTTCTTTTATTAATGCATTCTTATTCTTATAAGCATGAGATTAGTTATTCCACCCCTTCCAACAATTTGTACATTTTATATAATAAATAAATCTTGATTGCAAATGTTTATTTCATTTCATTCTTATATTATTGAATTTCCAAGTCCATTTAAATGTGATATAATGATTTAAGGACCAGACTAAAAAATAAAAACATTTAAAAAGTACACAACAAAATATAGATTTTTAATTAATAAAGAAAATTAAAAAAAAAGTGCATATTTGATCTCCTACCCTTCCTTCCGTCTTCTTTTTAGAAGGGGAAATGAACATAATTCTTCATCTCACTCTTTATACAAATGAGTCTTATCGTCTGAATGTCCTCAAAAATCTTCATTCAGTCTTCAGCCATATAAATAAGATAATATTTTATTGAAAAATAATTATGATTATTTCCAGGATCTTCTAAGCTAGCATATACTCTAGAACACATCAATTTTAAGTACATATTTAAATTTATGCAATTTTATTGTCAATTACACCCCTGCGATTCTTTTTCTACACAAATTTGAATCTTATATATTCATTGTTTTTAAATTAGTTCCCTGTCTCATTCTCTATACATCGGTTTCTTTAGGGATGTCAGTCTAGCCCGAAGCCATTGGGCTGATCCGATTAGTCCGCTAATTTTATAGGGTTACGGTTGAAAATTTATAGCCCGATAAAATTTCGGTCCGATTAGCCCGCACCCGATTAGCCCATAACCCGGAACCCGATGGATTGGCCTTAGGTGAAACTATTGCATATTTTTCCTCCTTATTTGAGAACTGATTTGACACTTCACTAATAATTTTGATAAAATTGATAACTACAAAAAATAAATTAAAATTAACCCTTCAATATATATATATATATATGCATTTGATTTTTAGTAATATAAATAATAATATATAAATGAATTGGAAAATTCAAGTTCACTATACTCAATATTAAGAAACATGCCTTGTAATTTAACGAAACACATTTGTGTTCCATTTTAATTTTATAATTCTTAAATTAGATTTTTTTATCATGTCAAAATCTATAATAACCTATTCTTATATTAAATCATTCAATAACACAATATTTATGCAATGACATTCTTATCCGATGTCACTTTTTTTTTTTTACACTAATAGTATTTAATAGTGTTTGAGTTAAAGTATATATTCCAAAATTCTCTCAATTAAATATTTTACATTTATTAAATATTGGAGAAATCATGCATCACATTCCAGGAGGCAAAACTATTTTTGAACAATTTATTGTTAATTTTATTTTATTTAATCTTTGATTTTTTAAGAATGTTTTGCACTTTGAATTTAGTGCTTGTCATATGATTTATATATTTAATTTTTGAATACGTTTATATATTATAAATATAGAATTCTTAAGAATAAAAAATACATAAATTAATTTTTTTCGTTTGCTTATAGCCCGATTAGCCCGCTGGGCAAGCCTGAAACCCGAACGTTTAGGGTTAGGGTTGTAAATTTCCAACCCGATTAGCCTGCACCCAATTAACCTGTAATCCGAATAGGACTAACTCGAAACCCAATGAACTGACCCGACTGACATCCATAAGTTTCTTATATCCATCCTATTAATTGTATCAAAATTTACTTGAGGTAGATGGATGGCATTGGTCATTTTTATTAGCAAGCAAATAAAATTATAGAAACTCACTTGTCATGATAGCCTTCCAATTGAAATTCAGAATAAGCAAGCACTCCCAAACTATATATACCAATGAAAGTGCGAAAACCGTCAATTTTGAAGAAAAAAATTACAACATATATGTGTGTATTTCTTTCCATAGTCTCGTAACACAATGATGGTTATCACCAGACATAGCTCAATAACTCTGAAGATTAATACAACAATCACATCTTCGGTAGTGATATAGATTAGGCTAAGATTTGGCTCTGGGTGTAAGTATAAGGTGTGATCATCTAAATTTTAAGATGGGGAAAAAATCTTAAAAAAATATACTGTTTCATGAAATGTCATTTTTTTTTGGATTTTGGTTATGAAATAAATGAAAAATAGATCTTTGTTGGAGAAATAATTTTTATTAGAAAATTTCCATATTGGATTTGTCTTTCAGGGCATCCATAATGTTGATCATTATCTCCTTGATCACTTACACTATTCACATGTTTTTCAGTACTACCCACAACCCGTAAGTATTGTTTCCTTGAACACTTGCACTATTTATAAAGCCCGCCTACATTTCTCAATTTTTATTTTATTATTTTTTCTTAATTATATATTTAAATTGAAATAATTTATTAATAAATAAACATTATTAATTTCATTAAAACAAATTAAAATTACATAGTTCAAATAAAAATGGAAAATGTGATCAAGAGGTGTGAAAAATGAAGTAAGGAATGGTGAGTATTTTATAGATGAAAAATAAGAATAAAAAATGAAAATGGTCGTTGGTTAGATGAAATAGCGGTTGGCTAGATTCACCATGTCGTTAAAGTATTTGCCAGAAAAAAATTACCGACGGACTAAATCCGCCGGTAAATATTACTGGCGGAATACCGGCAACAATTTCCGTCGTAAAATGTTTGACGAGAACGAGAATAAACTTTTCAGGGGATCACTGCCGACGCTAAATCCACCGGTAATTAATAATAATAAAAAATGGTATTGCCTTAAGAAAAATAGATCAATCCCTGTTGACCATGATGCCATAAGTAATCCCATGTTTGAAAAATAGTATATTATCAGCATGAACATCATCATATATGGCATCCATCAAACACACTAAACAAACAAACTAATGTAAATAATTACATCTAATTAACTCAGTCAACGCCAATATTGCAGCAAATCCAATTACATAAATCTAGCACTTAATTAAGGCAGAAGAAGATTGTGAGAAAAACCTAACCCCAATTTTTGAAATACAAGAATTAATGGTGATTATTCACTAATCCTTATTGATTATTTGAGTAATCTCCATCAAAAACACCACTACTACTCTGCATTAAACTATTGTCACTTAAATATGCTACTAATTGTTGTTGCTCGTTCTGATACCGCTCCACCATCTTACCTGCACATATCAATGTTAATTAATTAATTTCTAATCTAATGCGAAAAACATAAGAAATGAAAAAACATACCTTAAAAAATCAAATTAGAACTTAATTAGAGTCATGCTCAGAGAGAGAAGTTACATGCATAGAAATTTAAATTATAATATGTAGTCGTAACCACCCTCACGACTGCCACACCGCCGCCACCGCCGCCTCCATAACAACCTCCGCATTCTCAGTGTCCGTAGCCACTGCCACCGCCTACGCCATAACCCGCAAGAAGAAATCATACCAGATCTAATCGAATTCTTACCAAATTTTGTATATCGATAACAAAAATAGGGAAAAATGAAACTGTAAAGCAATTTTATCCGATCTTCAACTCTATAAAAAGAGATGAAGATAGAACATAACGTTTCGGAGCGAATAAGGTCGGATTCGATTCGATAACTTTGCTGTATTAGGATAAGGCCTAACCGAGTGACTAATCGGTCCTGGCCGAAGCGAAACCACCGATGAAACACTTATACTGATGGTGTTGGCAGACACCATTGATTTATAGAGAGAGAGGAAAAATGAGAAAAGAAAGAGTAATGTCAAATGAAGAACTATTGATTAAGGTAGTGGAATGAAGAACTATTGATACAAGTAGTGGAGTGCATGGATATTTATATTGGTAATATGAATATATAGGTTTAGGTCAAACCGGGTGCGCAGTGCGTAGGTGTTTATTATTGGCGTGAAGTTATAAACATTAATTTACCTGGGGATGATTACCGGCAGATTTTATCCGCCGGTAATAATATAATATTTATTTATTTAATTTCTGAAATTAAAATTACCAGCGGATTGCGTCCACCGCCGGTATTACCAGCGGACACAATCCGCCGGTAAAAGTAAAATATTTATTTATTTAGTTTTGAAATAAAGATTACCATAGTCCGCCGGTAATAGCGACAGACACATATCCACCGCTAAATCCGACATGGCCCCAAAATCCGCCGATAAGGCCGCCAATATAAGTACCAACAGATATTTTGTCGGCGATCCGCCGCCGATTAGCGATGGACATTATTCCGCCGGTAAAATGTTTAATTTTTGTAGCGTTTCTCGAATTTAAAAAAAAAAATTGAAAATGCCATATGGCGTCTTGATTGGGCAACGATGAATGGAGACATGAGTACTCAACAATCGGCAACGCAATGCTTCAGCGTTTGAGCACGTCAGTTCGTACTCAACGTATGCCAGTGCGCATGCATGCCCTCACAAGTCCGTAGATTCACTGAATAAAACGAGTTTTGAAAATTTATTTTATGAGAAATTGTTGTCATGGTGAACATATAAAAGTAGGGTTAGTGATGGAATAATGTGAGGCAGAAAGGAGGCGCGTCGGCGGAGAAGATGTCCAAGGTCGTGAGCATCAGGATGGGAAAGGAAAAGGAAAAGTGGTGAATCAGGTTGGCCTGCGCCTTTGGTGCTGCTGGATGGGCCCACGCCTCATATTTCTTTCTTGTTTAGGAATCGCCGAGCTAAAATGGGCTTGGACTCCACATAAATAACGGATATGCCACTCAGCTCAAAACTCCCATCTTTCACGCTCGCCTTCACCATTCACCACCAACCAAAAGAAGCGGCGCCACCAACGCTAATAATGCCATACGGATTTACCTCTTTACCCCAACACCAGTACATCAGCCCTATGCGTATGTGCGAGTATTATTTTCTTTCTTACCTAATAATGCGACTATATAACTATAATTTTTTATTTTAAAATGTTACTACAAGTAGTGCTGAGTCTACTGACCTCCCAAAACTCTGTCATATTAACGTGATAAGTTTTCATAAATCACTAAGTAGGTTTTTGGTATTAATAAAATAGAATGAGGAAACTTAAATGAAAGTCTATTCTATTATACCAAGTACCATTCTCTTTTATACAAAGTATTTCCATTTTATTCATTCTCTTTTCATTTTATTATACCAAACATCTCTTAGAGTATATTTATGTTTTATATCTTTCTAAATGAACAGATAATATAATGAGATATAAATTTATCACTTTGAGGACCACATTTTTTATATTTTATTTATTTTGAAAGTAATATATTTATCTCATCATTTATATTATATATGTATCTTTCGTTTTGCATGAAATTGATAACTAAAATATGAAATATATAAATTGACCTTATTACATTTTTTTCTTGGATTAATAATGTATTAAATTAAGAATAAAATAGTTTTTTAACTAGCTGGTATAAAATTATCACACCCTCCCTTAGGTATAACATTATCTCTTACCAATTTAAAGGGAAAAGAGATTGCCTGAAATTTTATATACCTATTCGAATTTTTCATAACATTAAAGCAAACAAAATATATAAAGTGATAAATAGAACTTATTTCTTCATTATACCTCAAATCAAACACATTCTAAATTATTACTTTTGTTTCATTCCATTATATAGTTTGGTGCAATTTTTTTTCTAAATCATTATCCCTACTAGATTATAAATAGTTATTTATTCTCTAATTCATGATATTACATCATATTAAACACTTCTTAAGTGATAAATTATCCAATAAAGTTGTAAGTAAGATGTCTTGATTCAAATTGCACCACTCATTTCCCAATTTAAAATATTGATTACTTTTCCTTAAAATTTAATTATTTTAACTATGGTGATTTAAATGAATTAAAAGCGATTAGGGTGGACTCACGTAGTGAACAAATTATTTGAAATTTACCAAAAATAATACGCGCGTCTTATTCGTTAAAAAAGAAGAAGAAGAAGAACGAATGTACCTTTATTATCTCAACTTTCTTTTGTAAATAAACGCACGTATGGAAATTAAAGTAGATTATGAGACCTCGAACTTCGTGGTTCAATGATATCACATATTATTATATAGGGAGCTTTACATTTTATTGGTGATGGAATTTAGTGAATATAAGCGACGTTGTGTACTTTTATATGCTAGAAGTTTAATGGTGGTTTAGACTATTGGTTTTTGGTTTGTTAAAGGGTTATGATTACTATTATAGCTAGCTTTTTATATGTATTTAAGTGCCTATATAAAGTCATTTTTAGAGGACAAGAACAACACACCAACAATGAGCTTCTCTTCTCTGATTCTCATTTGCTTTCCTAATGGTTTTTAGGAGTATAAAATTTAGTTCTCAAATTCCATCAAGAGTTCGTTGGAGCTACTTGATTTTTGGTGCTAATATCGAATAGACAAAAGTTGTTTTATCTTTGGGTATGATACGCCATTCCGTGAGCACTAACCGGGGTGTATCTCGTCTGGCGGATAGAAGTCCACATCGACTCGACTTATAGAATTAGTTTTATTTATTTAGTTTAAAGTTATTATTGTAATTTCTTATTACTATTTTTTCTTTTAGTTCCAAGTTGTAATACAAAGTAAGTGTTATCTTGTATCAATTTTTTAATAATCGCAAGACAAGTTACCTACTTGCTTTGTAGATGAACTTTTTAACTAATACTGTTGCTGGAGAATGTCGACTCCTACCTGAACCAATTCAAGTGGTGCTAATGCATCCAATAGTTGGTGGCTCCTCTTTCATCCTCAAGGTTGCTTTCATCTGTAATGGACCAAGTGCAGGAGTTGCAACTTATTGTGCACGACGTCCTTACCGAAGGAATGACTCTCCCAGATGCTTTCATTGTTGCGACAGTGATTGAAAAGCTACCTCCGTGCTGGAAGGACTTCAAGAGTTATCTCAATCATAAACGAAAGGGAGATGACTTTTGAAAATCTTATTGTCAAACTTGTGTTTGATTTTGAAAAGTTTATTCTATTCAAATTTGGGAAGTTCTTTGGAAGATGTTATCTTTCAAATTGACTTTTCAAGCTGAAATTAATGGCAATTTGTTGTGTACAGAAACAAGTTAATAATGAGAATGATCCATCTTCTTCTTACTTGCTTGAGTATGACATTGTAGATTAGGACATGTGAATCTAAATGCGATAAAGAGATTAATAAATTTAGATTTACTAAAAATTAATGAATTTTAACTCATAAGGCAAATGTGAAGTTTGTGTTGAAGCCAAAATGACTAAATTACCGTTTCATACGGTGGAAAGGAATACTGAACCTCTAGAATTAATTCACGCTGATGTGCGTGACTTAAAATTTGTGCAAATTAGAGGTGGTAAAAATTATTTCATTACTTTTATTGATTACTGCACAAGCTATTGTTATATTTATCTCTTGAGAGGTAAAGATGAGGCTATTTTGAAGCTTTTAAGAACTTCAAATCTGAAGTTGAGAATCAACTTGGTAGGAAAATCAAGATTGTTCAAAGTGATAGAGAAGGAGAATATGTGGCTCCATTTGAGGAGTTGTGCAACGAAAGTGGCATAATTCATCAAATGATGACTCCATATTCACCTCAGGCTAATGGTGTTGTTGAACGCAAAAATAGAACGTTAAAAGAAATGATGAATGCGTTATTCATTAAGTTCATAGTTATCTAAAAACTTGTAGGGGGGGAGCTGTTCCAACGGCTAACTATATTCTAAATAAAATTGCACTTAAAGGTAAAGATGCAAAGTTGCAATTGGCCCAAAAACCGTCGATTGTATATTTATTGGATATGCATTAAACAGTATCACATATCGTTTTCTGGTTCATCGTTTGAGTATACTTGAAGTGAAGGAGGGTACAACGATAGAGTCAAGGAATGTAATATTATTTAAAGATGTCTATCCTTGTAAGAATAATGATAGCGAGAAGGCCAAAACTAGTTCTGGAAAAAGAATAGTTTATGTAGCTACTAGTTCTCATTGTGTTGATGTGGAACCAAGATGTAGCACGAGAGGTAAATTTGCAAAAGATTTTGGATCCTTGCAGACATCGCTATTGATAAGTTTAAAGCTAGACCGGTGGTCAAATGCTTTAAACAAAAGGAAATGTGTGATTTTTTCGATACCTATATGCATGTGACAAGAATTACTTCGATTGGAATGCTTATTGCTATTGCTACTCTGCACAATCTTGAGATTCATCAAATGGACGTAAAAACCGCATTCTTGAATGGTGAATTAGAAGATGAAATTTACATAGAACAACCCGAAGGGTTCGTTGCACTAGGTCAAGAGAATAAGGTGTGCAAACTAGTTCGATCTTTATACAGATTAAAGCAAGTGTCTTTGCAGTAGTGCTTGAAATTTGATGGAGTAATGTTGTTAAATGGTTTTAAAATTAACGAGTGTGATAAATGTGTGTAAATTAAAGGCACACCTGACGCTTACGTTATTGTTTGTCTTTATATAGACGACATGCTAATCATGGGAACTAACAACCAAATTATCGTTGATACGAAACGTATGTTGAAACAAAATTTTGACATGGTCGATATATGTTTAGCTGATGTGACTCTTGAAAGAACATGGCTAATCCTATTTTTCAAGTGGACTATGCAAGGATCATTGGTAGTCTGATGTATATACCAAATTGCACTACACCTGATCTTGCATGTCCGGTCAATAAATTGAGCAGGCACACGAGCAATCCTAGCAAGGAACATTGGAAAGCTCCGTTAAGAGTTATGAGGTACATGAAGTATACTCTTAATTTTGGGTTGCTCTACACGAGATACCCGCCCTGTACTTGATGGCAACTGTGACACGAATTGGATTTCTGACTCGAAAGACTCATTTTTGACAAGTGGAAACATGTTCACAATTGAGGATGGATCAGTTTCATAGAAATCCTCAAAACAAACTTGTATAGCCCGATCAACTATGGAATCCGAGTTCATAGCGTTGGATATAGCTGAGAAGAGGCTGGGTGGATTCATAATTTCTTTGAAGAAATTACATGTTGGGGTAAGTCGGTGCCGTTAGTGATGATCCATTATGATAGCCATGCGACTATTAGGGCGTTGAAATGTGTATATAATGGTATGTCTCGTCATTTACATCGAAGACAGAATATCATTAGACAATTGATCTCAAATGGGGCTATTTCTGTTGATTATGTTAGGTCAATAGATAACCTAGCAAATGCATTAACCAAATGGTTAAAATCGAGATCAAATGTTCAAATTGCTAGAGATAATGAGATTGAAATCCACATCTTAAGGATGACTATAATGGTAACCCAACCATGATGATCGGAGATTCCAATAACTTGGTTCAATGAGAAAACTAAGCTATAAAAATTCGTATGGTAACAGTCAAAGTCTTGATTCATTTCCTAGAAAGCATTGTGTTGTAACCTGCATGTGGTAAGATGCTAATGCCATACTTGGTATGAAAGAATGGAATGATGATGGAATGGATTGAATATGAGAAAGGAATGAATGTAGGAATGGAATGACAAATCATGAATAATTCCTTCACTTGGTAGGCATAAGCAATATGAAAGGAATG
>JAYDZE010553631.1:0-13281 GCA_034509125.1 Monilaria moniliformis | reverse complement strand
TTATAGGCCTCTTATTCAAGACACACATGGAAATGTTCTTGACCAGGTTGGCATCTGCAACTTCTACTATGCATTCTCTCTGGAATGATACTTACTATCTTCCATATACCATTTTTATTAGTTTTCCACTTCTATCTTGATTCTGCCTTAGTTGCCAGGGAACCTCTACTCATCTTCGTAATCCTTAAAACATGCAACTTTTTCTTTGTTAATGTTAGACATTAAATGTGGGCATCATTCATATCGCACACGCTTGTATCAAAGGTGACTGTTATATGGCTAAATGGGTGATGCTTGCCTTACTAATACAGGAAACACAGCTTGCTCCTTATCGTAGGAATATGCAAGATCTCCTGTGCGATTCTGGTACACTGACCTTTCTGATACATTTTTGATATAATATACTCATAACTATCTAATTGATATTGTGTTTTTCACCGTGTTCCTTTCTTTTTGGCTGCGCAAGGTATGATACCATATCCAGAACCTTACCAGAGTACTTACCAACAACGACGGCTTGGTGCTCTTGGAATTGAGTGGCGCCCATCATCTTTAAGATTTGCTGTTGGGCCGGATTTCACTCTGGACCCAGATTTTCAAATGCTGCCCATTGCAGACTTGGAGACATTAGTTGTTCCACTACCTGAGTTTGTTGATGCAATGGATTGGGAACCACCAGTTGAGATTCGTAGTGATGATAATGATTCAGAATATAATATGGCAGAGGATGACTCATCTGGATGGGAGCAAGCAAGTTTAAATTCAGATTCTGATGAGTTAGAAAGCAGCTCCGGGAACAGTGAGGTCGAGGACTCGCTCCGAGATGGCCGTCGTAGATCCAAGAGAAAGAAGCAGAAGGAAAAGGTGATATCTCTGCTAAAATGCATGCCAGGACTTCTGAATATATATATATATATATATATATATATATATCTTATTGTTTCAGTATGTGCAAAGTGATCTATTTGTTGTGAAGATCAAATGCTGAATGTGAGTGTGAGGTTGGGTGGCCATTTTGGTTTCTAATTGTATAGTTTGTTAAATCTTTTCAGGTGGAGATTATGACATCTTCTGGGAGGCGTGTGAAGAGGAGAAATTTGGACCAGTGTGATGGCAGTTCAATTAGGAACAACCGCACTAGGAAATCACGAAATGGCAGAAAAGCTAAACGTAAGAAGTCCTCATCAAAATCAAGACCTCAGAGAGCTGCTGCCAGAAACGCACTTCATCTGTTCTCTCGAATTACAGGGGCATCTACAGATGGAGATATAAATGGCTCTGATTACAGTTCATCCGAAAGTGAATCAGCACTGCAGGACTCAAGCTTTGAAAGTGAAGAATCAGATGCATCTTTGCCAAATGAGTGGTATGAAAATCTTAAGGGGAAAGAAATATCTGTGGACCATGCTGTCAGAACAGATCAAACTCATCCCGAATCTCATTCAGCTGGAAACAGGAAGAAGTTAATTCTGAAATTGCCAAACCGCGACTCAACTAAATTTGCATCCCAACAAAAAATTGGGTTGAATGGCCAATATGCTGTAGCAAGCTCATCATCAAGAAATTTTCAGGAAGTCAACACACATAAATATTCTGAAGACGACTGTCATGGTGTTGGTGTTGGTGTTGATGGTCATAACAGGAAGAGAAGCCATATGGATCTTCTCGGAGGATGCAAAGATGGCTCAATTACTTGGGTAGGCGCCAGATCTCGCACCTCTAAGAGGTTGAAGATTGGAGAATCTTCATCAGCTGGTTTATTTTCGAGATCTGGTCCAGTTCTTGATCAGGAAATTCGAACCGAAAATACTGCTAATGACCATTCAACCTTTACAGAGGAGAATGGTTCAGAGCACCCAACTTTTGGGATCCAATATCAGGATGGATGTTTAGAAGAAATTGTCTGTAAGAAAGAGATACCTTGTGGGGTTGGTGCACCTGGAAGTTCAGAGAGAGCAGAAAATGTCGAGGGACCCTTGGCATTGCACGAGGTGAAGGATAGTGGTGCATCCTCAAGTCAATGCCATGAGGCTTGCAATGGCTCGACAGTGCCTTCTATCGCCTGCATAAATGAGACTGAGAACGAACTCAAATTGAAAGAAAATGGTGTTCAAATCCCAACAAAGTTGCGAATTAAGTCTAGTAGTCTTTCAAGAGATATTGATAATAATCCCAGAAAAGCAATTGCAGGAGATACTGCCATCACATGTGAAAACAATGATGCAGAAAATAATTCAGATATACCAGTTTCTGCTGATGACAGAAAAGACATGCTTTGCTCTGAAAGCAAAGATCATTATGGAGTACTAGGATCAGATGGACTTCTAAATGGATCTTCATCCAAGTCTGAGTTGGAAGACTCATCAAAATTGGATTCAAATAAAAGGATGTTTACAGCCGTTTATAGAAGGCTAAAGCCTTCAAGAGGTCGGAGTAATCCAGAAGGGGACTCTGATGGTATGGGACCAAGCACATCGAATGCTGGAAACCTTGATGAAATTGAGGTTCCTCTGGAATGTATTCGTAGGGCCAGGTCTATTCGGGTGAGATCAACTGCTCGTGATCTAGCCTCATCAGTAGGCAACTTTACATTCATGGAACCCCATGATAATTCTGAAGATACATCGAATGATGTTGCCAAGGCTTCTCCAAGCAGAGGCGAAGATAACTCCTCGGGAGACTGGAAATCATTACCCAGAAACTCCACTAGATTAAGATCCACAAGAGCCAAGAGAAGCAGCAATTATACTTGTGGCAATAGTCCCCCAAGGAAATCAAACCAGACTGGAAGAAGCTCCTGGTTAATGCTGTCTGCACACGAGGAAGGGTCTAGGTATATACCTCAACGAGGGGATGATGTTGTGTATTTGCGACAGGTAGATACATACTTGTTTTATTCCCCGCATTGTTATTATATTATATTCGTTGGTTCCTTAATAGCTTTGTAATCATCTTACCGTATTCTACCTCCAGGGCCATCAAGAGTACATAGATCACATGCACATGAGGAATCCGGGCCCTTGGGAAACTATTAGGCGGAACATACGAGCTGTGGAATTTTGTAAGGTTGAGAAGCTCGAATATGCAACACTTCCCGGTTCTGGGGAGAGCTGCTGCAGAATGACCCTTAAATTTGTAGACCCTACTTCCGATGTAGATGGTCCATCATTTAATCTGACTCTACCAGAGATTTCTGGTTTTCCGGATTTTCTGGTTGAGAAAAGTAGGTATGATGCATCTATGGCAAGAAATTGGACCTCTAGAAGTAAATGTCAAGTATGGTGGAAGAATGAGGGCGAGGAAGACGGGAGTTGGTGGGAAGGTCGAGTTGTAAGCATCAAGGCTAAATCTCCTGAATTCCCAGACAGTCCATGGGAAAAGTATGCTGTAAAGTACAAAAGTGACCCCGGCATACATCATCACAGTCCCTGGGAACTCCACGATTCCAGTACTGACTGGGAGCAGCCTCATATTGATGAACGTATAAGAAAATCACTCATTAATGCTTTTGCCAAGCTGGAGAAGTCCGGATGCAAATCTCAGGTAGAGAGACCCCCTTTCCACATGAAAGAAGTGAATTCATTTATTAGAATATCGGATCTAATAATCGTATCCTTTGTGGCTTTTCAGGATTATTATGGGGTTAGCAAGTTGAAGCAAGCTTCTCAAAAGACTAAATTTATTAACAGGCATGTCTTTCTCCATTTATCTCATCTTTATTCACTTCCTATAGACACTTTTTTGTTCCATCTATCATGTATGTGTGTGCATGCTCGTTCTTCCCTTTGGATGGATCATAATTGGACATCACCACTCAACAGGTTCCCCGTCCCCTTGTCTCTTGAAGTCATTGAGTTGAGGTTAGAGAACAATTACTATAGGAGTTTGGATGCGTTGAAGCACGATTTTGAAGTTATGCTGTCGAATGCTGAGTCGTATCTCGGGAAAAATGTGGAGCTCTCGTCAAAGCTGAGAAGGCTGTCGGACTGGTTTCATAAGATCCTACCGTCTTTGTAGTTATACGGAGCACAATTTTGTAGAGAATGTAGTCACCATCTTATAACTGACTCTTTGCTCCTATCAACTTGTATATAATCTCTCTTCCTCTGTCTCTCTCTCTGTAATTTTGTTCCAGGTACGCAGTTGAGGAATCATATAGAATTGGAGGGGCAGGAATAGTGACCGACTACTGCTGGAAATTATCAGCAGGCGATTCTTTCGTGTATAGTCTCTTTCGTGTATAGTCTCAAATACTTAAAGATCAATCAGTTAGATCATTTTGTCCAATTTAGTTCATACTTTTCTGGATCTTGAATAACCTCTCTCTCTCTCTCTCCTCGATGAAGATAAGCCAGGTGGTAATTTTCTACTATTTTTGCAACTCTCTCGGGTCGCTACAGCTATTTCCTTCCACTTATATTTCTATCACCCAATAAGTCGGAAGCTCCGTTGCAGTGTGCCGCCCCTTCTCATCGGCAACCTCAAAAACAGCCGTCGTCTCAGAAATAGCCAAAAAAACAACAAATGCAGCTCCAACGCTATCTGAATATTGAGGTAAGGCGGTGGAGGGCGGAGATGGGGGCTTTGAGTATCAAGATGTGGAAGAACAGAGGAAGAAGTGGTCGGAGGTGTACGATGGCTGCAGCTGCTGTCGGGACGATGAAAAGTTAAACATATGATGAAGGTGCAATGCGACCAGTGTAATCGCCGTCGGGAACGGGGAATTCTTATGGCTCCAAATCCGCCGGCAGCTTTGCGGAATGCGAGAGATGGGAAGTAGTAAAAGCTTCCGATTTGATCTTTCATCTTTCTGCAAATTTGAGATGAAAGATGAAAATAGCTCGTCGGCGTGAATTTTCATTTTTCCCCCAAAGATACAGAGAGATCGAGACGTGAGGTGGAAGCGTTAGATGGCGACATGTGGAATAGTACCATTTTATAAAATCAAAAGAGTGTCATTTTGATTCGACACATCAACTTCAATTTTACACGCTAGCCACTATTTCTCCCCAAATTCATTTTTAACGTTTAACGGATAAACTAAAATTTATATTACTTAAGTACAAAAAATAAAATATGGAGGAAAGTTAAAAAAATATTGAAAGTTTGTGACGGGCAAATTACCCTAATAATTTTCATGATACTTTAAATAGTTATTTACGTATAAATACACGTATTATTAACTACTTTTTATTTTATACATGAATTTTAAATATTATTTCATAATACATGAACTCTTTGAAATTTATCACCAAACAAAAACAATTCTAAAATTAAAAGTGACTTGATATCAATGTGACAACATAAACTACAATGGCAAATAATGACGGTATTATTTTGATTATTGAATTTTAAAAATAAATTAAAATTAACTCTGTTCAACATCAGCCATTCTCGCTTTTAGCATTTTCTCTCTCACCTCTCTCTCTCTCTTATGCAACAACACCAAATTGTGAGAATAAAAACCCAAATTTATCAAAACAACAACAAAAAAAGGAAAAATATAAGATAGGATTCGAAGCATTACGTGAGTTTGATTGCAGTATGAGAGTGGATTTGAAGGTCAGTGAATTTTTACGAATCCATGATATTGTTTTTTTCTCTTCGATCTGTCGTTGCATGACAATATAAAAATATCGATTCACAAATTTCTGATATATATACGTGCGTTTTGATGTGATTGTAGCAATAGATTTAACTTTTTAATCGAAATTAATAGGTAATCAAAACTACCATATTGTGTATCCAATCTCCTTGAATTTTTGTTTCGCATGTTCACTGTGTGAGAGCTTCGAATCGAACGTTTATGTTGGATGGAAAATTGTAGGAGAAACCCTATAAGATAGCCATGTTCTTGGTGTGAATTATGTATGCTTTCATGTTAGCAATTTTTTTGGGTTAATTGGTAGTTAGTTCTTCTATTTTACTTGAATTTCAGTTTTTCGCATTATCTATAAATGATGTTTGAATAAATAAACTTTCATGTAGTACAAAATTCCCCACAAACAATCCCGATCAAATCAAAACTGATGTGACATTAAAATAGATGATATAGAAAAAAGTGATGTGCCAAAGGTTTTTTTCTTTTTTTGTTAATGTGATAGTATAGAGAAAGAGAGGGCTAAGCAGGGGCGGATCTAGAGGTGCTAGGGTCAATTGGAACTTCCCTAAATCAATATTTTTATATCTTATGTTGTAGATTTTTTTATTTATTTTAGCACCTCTTGCCGTTGAAAAATTGTAGTTTTAGCTCATCTAAAACTAATTTTCTGCGTCTGTCCATGGGATAAGAGGTGGAAAAGTGACATGGAAAAGAAAAGTATTTTTCTAAAAGAAATTAAGGGTTAATTATATTTTATAACTTGAAAGGTCAACAAATTTCAGTTTATAGCCTTAATTTTGATTTATTCTTTACATTGCTTTAATTATGATAAACTATTTCATTATAGCCACAATCACGCCAAAATTGTGGTAGTCGTTGTTCCTTAAATTAGACCTCAAACAACGACCAATTACCACGAAACTAGAGCCTAATATATTCTACACCTAATGATATTTCCAACGGTAGGTAGCCATTCATTATCAGACCACCGGTGTGGTCAGAATCACACTTGAAAGTTGGCACTATTGCACTAACTTTTAGGAGCGATTATGACCACATCAGTGGTTCGATAATGATAGGAAACATGTCATTGGAAATCTCTTTGTGTATAATACATTAGTCTCTAATTTCATTGTGATTGATTGTCGTTTTAGGTGTAATTTTAGCAAAGAATAACAAGTGTCACACTTTGGGCGTGGTTGTGATTATAATTAGATAAATTATCAAATTTCAGGCTATATAAAAAAATAAATGAATGTGGAGGCTATAAAATATAATTAACCCAAAACTTATTAATGAAAATGACATCATTTTGTTATTGAATTCACCACATTATCTATTTTGATGCCATATCTGTTTCAATTTGGCCAACATTTGAGTTCACGGGAAATTTCGAATACAATAAAGTTCATGTATTTAGACAATTTTCTTGTAAATTATGAGAAAATTCGGGATTCACTAATAGTTAGGTGGAATTATAATCAATTAACCCCTTTGTGTGTGTTGGTTTGTTATCAAAGGTTGAAGTAGAAGAAGATGACAAATTGCTCATTCTTTTGTAGAATGGAAAGGCTAGTTGTGAAACGTTTCAATGGTGATAACCATTATTTATCAGTTCTTTCTCCCCAAATCTTGTATGGAAACCATGAAACTCTCAACCCTTCCTTTATGCACAAATATTATGCAATGGGTGTCAACAGCTGTGGCGGGTTGCTGTGTTTCGATGATTTTAATGGCAAGATTGTTCTTTGCAACCTAACAACTCAAGAGCTGAAACACCTCCCCTCGTCCAACGTGACACGCCCTCCTGGTATAACTCGGACCATCTTCGATGGTAGTGGATTCGGCTATGATCTCGAAACTAAAGACTATAAAGTCATAACGTATATGTTGCATTATTGGGAGGACGAGGAAGGGCACTATCTTGATGACACGACGAAAGTTGAGTTGTACTCGCTCAGAAGCAATTCATGGAAGGAGATTCAGAGCCCTCGTTCCATGAATTGCCCCAAGTCGGGTTCTGCATTTGTTAATGGGAATTATTACCGGATGGCATGCCTTGACTCCGGTGTAGTTGTTGAGTCATTTGATTTTGCTAACGAGACCTTCTCTTCCTTCCCTTTGCCACCAACCATCAAGGGGTTGGAGTCTGTCTTTCACCTTGTCAAGTTTGATGATTCGTCGTTGGGTGCTATTGGATACGAGAGATGGGGAGTTTCTAAGTCGTTTGAGCTTTGGGTACGGAGAGGAGAGTCGTGGGGTAGAGTGTATGATGTTGCTACCCTTTCACATGTTGAGAGGCCGTTGGGGTTGAGAAATGGTCGATTGCTTTTTCTTGAAAGGAAAATGAGCGATCACCTAAGTCATTTGCTAGTTTATGATTGGATTACTAAAGAGTTGAAGAAACTCGAGATCTATGACTATCCGGGGTATATGAGTATTATTTCTTACGTTGAGAGTAGAGTTGCGCTACCTGATGCAAAGCCAATAAATTAATGTGTAAGATTCATATCTACTTCTTTTTTCTGTCTACCTTATCTTATGATTTTTTGCTCAACTTTGACGATCCTTTTCCAAATTCATTACTGCAGATGAAGCTCATTCTAGGTCCCGTGGACATTGGGTTGGAACCAGGGGCAAGTTATTTTTCAATTATTTTTTTATAGAATTATTTATATTTATCTTAATTTTGTGAAAAAATCTATGCAAAAAAAACCTTATCAGTCAATCAAATTGCCTAAAAACTATATTGTGGAAGAAAATTTAGAAAATATAGTCCACACAAAAGGTTTTTTCTGCGTCCGCTTCTATTGGTGGAGTTGATCTCTAGGAGGAGGAAGATTAATTTTAGGTAGCTCTGCAAGCTGATATATAGCTACGGTATTGTATTAGTATAAATTTCAAGTTAGCTTCGACTTTTAACCTTCGAGAAAACAACTATAAACTCACCAAGAACTAAAACAGATTTCTTTAAAAGCGATGCCATGTTGGGAAGTGATTTACATATTCAAAAACTTGGGGGTGACTCCTGTTTTCAAAAACTTGGGGGTGACTCCTGTTCGGTTTGCCCTTTTCTTTTTTTTCTTTTTTTTTGGGCTCTAATTATTTAATTTAATTAATCTATAATTATTGCTAATTAAGTTAATTATCAAAACTCTAATCTTGGTTAATAAATTATGGATTCTAATTGAAAAAAGTAAAAGGATTCCTATTGAAACAATTATTCAACCACTTCCTACATATGTCATGTAATGTTATCGTCTTCCAAGTTCTGTTTGTCATGATTACAAGTGTTAAAGACGGCCTCAATTTAATAGGCTAGACCGAATTTTGATTGGGTTGGACCATCAATTTTATGACTGAGAGCATGGCTGCCTCGCCCGAAGAAATCAAAATAAAAGTCTTCGGGTTGCAAGTTAGTCCAAGCCCAATTCCATTTAGGGCCGAGTTAGAGTATGTAGAAATGAGCCACTCACTTCCTTAAAAGGGCTTATAAGATGAGAAAGTTGTCCAAATTTATATAGAGAAGACATGATTATTACCAAATTGATATGAGACAAGAAACATGAGTATGATAAGAGCATTTGGCATCTGAATAGGAACTCAACGACATTTTTTGACAATATTTTACTTGTGTTCGCAAATTTGAGGTTTGTTATGTCTGTAATTCTAAAATTTACTTAATACCCATATTTGCCAAGATGTGGGATATCCTAATAATATTGGAACAAACAATCCCCACATCAAAATGGTACACAGACCAAAATATTCATTAATCCAATTATCCAAAACTATATTCATAACACTCTAAAGCTACTGCAAAAATTACAAATCTATTAAACAATTAAAATACCACTTAACGCCACAAACAAAAGCAACAAATCCCTGAAAATTTATCTTCTTCAAGCTACCAACACCCACTACTTATGAGTGTGTACCACATGCTTCAAACCTATAACGGGCCGGCAAATTTGCCCATACCTTTCAATCATGAGATCGATCGATTATTCCTCCAACTAGACCATCCACCCCACCCAACACTAATCAAACCCCATCTTAATCTTTTCTAGCACCACTAAACATCCCCTTCTCCAAAACCCAATCTTGGATCATAACTTGAGAATTCAAAGGCTGATCAGTAGGCACAAGATGCCCTGCATTCAACACCACAACATTGCTAAACCTCTCCCACCTTTGCACATACCCTGCTAGCAACCCACCCACCCTCCACACCTCCCTCTCCGCCCCCAAAAACCCCTCAATCCCCTCCCACCTCAACTCCCTCACCCACGATGACGTTGAGACGACGCCGTCCCTCAAATCAGCCTGCCCCTGATAGAGCAATACTCTAGTCCTCTTCACCAAGAAGTCCACCATATGCCTAACGCTCTTCATTATGTCCTCGTGCAGCGCATCTGCCACGACGCTGCTGCACAGGGAAAAAGTAATGTTATCCTGCACATGTAGGGCCCGCTTCACCTCCACGTCGTTCAAGAACTTGACCACCACCCTATTCGGGTAGGGGGCCAGCTTCCTGACGTCGTAGAGCGTGGCGAGGCCCGACATATTTGTTAGCGCCGCCAGCACATCGGCTCTCGTGTCTGCTGCGTCGCTCCATTTCCGTCTCTTGATCAAAGCAACGGTGTTTAGCTGCATTTTTTCCAAAAGGGCTTTTTGCTTCTCGTTGATCAGCCCCAAATGGAAGGCGGTGATCGCGTGGTTTTGAACTTGGATTTCCGGGTCGGTTAGGCCGTTTCCGACGGCTATGCCGGCCAGATTGACTCTATCTCCGTGAGACAATATTGCATTTTTCTTCAAAATGTAGTAGCCCAACACCGGGACGTATTTTCCGGCGTAGCTCTCGCCGGTGAGGTAGATGGGCCGGGTTTTGAACGACTTGTCGAGGGATATGAATTTCTTTATGGCGACGAAAAGGTGCTCAGCTACCGAATTTTGGTCACGGGGTATTTCATCGGGTGTAACGGCTATGCTGAAACCGGTGCCTATGGGGTTGTCGAGGAAAAGTAGGCCAAAGTGCTTGTTCCAAGAATTTGGGTTGGGCTCGAGCTTTATTTCTTGGTTTACGAGCCAGGGGCCCAACTCAAATAAGTTCGCGAGCATCGATGAGCAGCCGGGCCCGCCTTGGAACCAGATCAAGATTGGGGTTTGGGAAATTGGTGTGTCTTTGGGAGGGGATTGAGATTCGTAGTATGCGTAGAAGATGGCGGAGCCGGTGGAGTTCACGGTCAGGTAGCCGGATTTGGTGGGGAGAGCTTCTTTGGGGTAGGGTGCCGCGGAGGCAGAGAGGCGGAAGGCGGCGGAGATGAGGAGGAGGAGGAGGAGAAGTGGTGGTGGAGAAGCCATGGACGATGGATATGAATGTAGTGAGGTAGAAGAGTGGTGTTTGGTCTAATTTATAGGATGCTAAAAGAGCAAATATAATTTGACTTGTTCTTGTCTCTGACTTGTTTAATTTAATACAGTTGATGCATTTATTTACTTTGAATATTGGGAGATTTCAACTGAGTTTAGTATGCATGCTTATGATCTGGTTTGATTATTTAATTGTGAGAAATTCAAAGGAAACAAAAAAGTGGATTTGTGAAATCATGTGCATAATTTGGTTGACCTTGGAAAATAGTGGCAATCTTTTCATTGCACTTGCAAGTTGCAACCGCGGTCTATTATATTATAAACATGAGGCGCAATTAATGCAAAAACACAAGTTTGGCTTTGTCTGATTTTTGTGAAAATTGAGTCAAAATTGTGCTCAATTCCATATCAGCTCACAAGGGGAAAATGCAATGAGTAATAGTGGATGCAAAGAGATATCTTTGGAATTGTATGTACATAAAATTGGAAAGTAATTTATATAATGTGTTAGTAGGGGTGTTTTTTTCAATTACATTTTACAGAATATTAAATTAAACAATTTTCAATCTCAAAATCCTAATTAAGATTCTACCTTAAAAAAATAAAAAAAATAAAAATAGAAGGTACTTCCACTCTAATTGAATGTAGAGCCACTTTGTATTTTATACATAAGATTCGTACAATTATGTTTAAAATCGATACAAAAAAAATACCATAGGTTGACGGCAGTGGTGACGCACTAGAGTGTTTAAAGATTATAATAAAAATGAAAGAAAAAGACAAAATTATACTAGTTTAATAGCTGCAATCATGCATCTTATTATTAGTCAATAAATTGGACTTACATTAGATTAAGAGGCCAACATGCCCTCATTAACTGCATCTTAGTATCTTCCAAAAAAGAAGTCACTCATTTGGAATTTACTTGAAGGAATTATTTTAAATGTGCTCTAATTGAAATATATCATAATCCTTTAAAAATGTGAAGGATTTCATATTCAATTTTTATTTTTTTTCTGAACGAATAATCTTTTAAAACTCGTAAAATCGTAATAATAGACTCAAGTTTGAAATATTATTTTTTAGATGTTAACCACTTAATTTACCACTAAAAGTAATTGATTTCATATTCTTTACGTAATGAGGTTATCTTGGCAATCTTGAAGCGTTCATTCATCTTTCAATTTAATTATTTGATCCAAGTGCAAGTCTAAATGAATAGGGAGCACTTAATTAATATTAATCGTTAACTAAAATAAGTACAACGATAGAAGATTTGGGGCGATTTGGGGCATGCAAAAGCACGCAACTATATATATAAATATATAGGCAAAAAAATCTATTTTAATGTGAAACATAATGATTTATCGGTAAGATTGATGAATTCAAAAAATAAAATTTTCGCACTTATAAAGATTGAATCTAGAACTACAGAATCATTTAATAAAGTGATAAATCTATCATAAATATTTAAGATGGATTTAAAATGATTCTTAATTTTTATTTTAAATATATTTTTATTCGTAATAAATAAAATAATGATTTTAAAGTTGACCTGCATGAGGTTGAGCCGACGTTTTTGGACCATGCATTCATTTTGTAGAAAAAAGAGAGCTATCCCATTATCTTAATGTTGGAGAGGGAGAGGGAGAGAGAGGTGGGGACTCCAGGTTGACAACTTTCATAATTTATTAAAAAACCAATTATTCTCAATAGAAAAAAAAAAAAAAAAAAAAAGGAAGAATACGCACTGGCGTTTTTATCATTGCTAACTAAATGGCATGCGTTTTAAAAGTAGAAGTTATGATTACGCGTGCTTTAGTATATTAATAGAGCGATTAATGTCTAATGTAAAATGTTTTGAATTTAAGTCTATTATTACAAACTCTTTAAATTTAATATTAAAATTACAAAAAGTTATAAAAACATTTTATAATATAGCCTGCTATAAAAATATAGCAGGCTATATTTTAGTGTTAGAATTATCTTATATCTCATCAAAAATCCATTAAAAACATGTTTTGTATCATTAGGTACACATCATATATAAGTATTGGTGATACAAAAATAATGAAATAGAAACCTATTTTTAGGATAAAAATGCATTTTCGCCATTCAAGTCAATAAAAGGAATATCCTAATCTAGGGCATAGTTAATAACTCTCTTACTACTGGTCAACCCACTTCACAATCGTCAATAAAAATTCATTCGAATTCACTATTTTTCTAAGAGCAACCACAACGCCGCCGCAAATGGGGCGAAAACTGCGGCGGCCGCGGCGGGGCGGGGATGGGGGGCAGGGCGC